>JASJOG010000457.1:0-160942 GCA_030142905.1 Heliopora coerulea | reverse complement strand
ACCCTACCTTTCACAGAAGAAGAGGTTGAGGCTCACGTAAAGAGTTTCCATCGATCGCATGGTTTCCCTCAATGTTTAGGGGCAATTGACGGAACACATATTGAAATCAGACAGCCGGAATATAATTCCACAGATTATATTAACAGAAAAGGAAGGTATACCTTAAATGTTCAAGCTATGTGTGACTACAAGTACTGTTTCATGGATGTTGTGGTGAAGTGGCCAGGAAGCGTTCACGATGCTCGAGTGTTTTCTAATTCCAAGTTGAACTATTTTCTTAAAAGTGGAAAAATACCTCCTTGCAAGCGTCAAATCCCTCCAAATGAGGATTCTGTTCCTGTATTTCTCCTTGGAGACCCAGCATATCCCCTAATGCCATACCTGATGAAAGAATTCTCAAATGGGGGTGCTACAGTTCAAGAGCAACATTTTGGAATGACTCTTTGCCAGTCCAGAATGGTGATAGAGTGTGCTTTCGGGCGCTTAAAAGCACGGTTTGGTGCTTTAAAGAGGGCAATGGACATAATCATTAAAGATGTTGCTAGTGTCATTTATGCATGTTTTGTTCTACATAATTTTTGTGAACTGCACAAAGAAATCATAGGAGATGACAAAGTTTCTTCAGCCATTAATTACGATAACAGCTTCCAACCTGTAGTTAGTCTTAACAACTTCAGAACAGACTGTAATGAAGCTGGAGGGAAGAAGATAAGGAGGATTCTTACTAATTATTTTGAACCTTAAAACTATTACTTCGTTATGTGAAAACACTTTTCTGATATGCATGCTTTGACTGAACTGCATGCATCATTTCATTGTTGAATAATAATAGCTAGCCAAATTAAAAGGTACAAATGTCTGTCAAGATCCTACTAATCTTTCTCATTATGCTATCTTTTTTGTATATTTGTTGCCATTCAATTTCAATCCCACACACTGCAGTCAGGTTTCAATCCCCAATTTTTGTGCAGGCAACCAAAAATTGTAAATTAATATTATTTTAACTAAAACTTTATTGCTTTAACCTAAAATCTTAATCTTACAATATTACATGCCAAATTACATAAAAAACTGTAACAACCCATTTTACTGAAAATCATTGATAGCATGCATTACCATTGCCAATATGTGTTCATAAAATAACCTTAACAAAACTGTAAAATGATTCTGCTTGTATCAAATTACAACAAATTTTTCTATGATTAATCTGATAATCAAAATATAATTATCAGTTTTGAATTGCTATATTCTTATTCCATATAACATATTTTTAAAACATATGTTCATCATTCAAATACAATGATTGTGTGTATGGGGACTGTCCACTATTTGAAGGTGGAGCTACTCCCTGGGATGGATGCTGTGTGTTAGGATACATGCTGGAGTTAGCTTGTGGCCCCATGTAATGTGGCATCACACAAGGCCCTGGACACATCATTTGCCTCAGCAAAGAAAATCCATCAGATATGGACCCTGTAAGTTTCTCCATATTGGTGGTTAGCTTTTCCATATGATCAAAGTAAGTTTTACCCATATTTGCCATGTTTTCTAATAGTTGTTTCTTTATTTGAAGTTCTTCTTGAGACACATTCAGTAGTTGCACGTCAACAGGTAGCTTTCTTTTGAGTTTCTGGTCTTTATGTCCTTTTAAACTTGCATTGAGGAGATCTTTCTCTTCTTTGATTTGATCCATACAAGTAGAGGTGCTTGGGGTAGAGGTACTGTCTGTTGAGATGCCACGATCTTCAATTTCTAGTTCAACTGGGCTGTTGGTTTGTGTATCGTCGTCTGAATTTGGGCTTTCACGACTCACGCTGCTGCCATCGTTGATCTCGGTCGTCTCTATTCCTTCGGCTATGGTAGTTGTGGCTGGAGAACCTCCCCATATTTCTTCGCAAAGATCAAAGTACAGCAATACAACACGACCATGTCCGCTTTTCCGTCCTGAGTCCACTGCTTCCCTAAACTTTTTTCGAATCATTTTAAGTTTCGACGTCAAAACAGACTTTGAAAGTTCTCCCTTTTTATGCGGGTAATCCTTTCCCATTGACAAGGCATTTTCAGACAAAGGGTACTGCTCATTAAAGCGCTTTAAAATGTCGTCGTACTTGGTTCGGGTGGATTCCCAGTCAACATTCTCAATAGCGTTCGAAGTTTTGTACTCCATTGTAACTTTTAGCAAAAGCTCTACCTCATCATCACTCCAAATAAAGGCGTCAACCTTGCTTTTCTCATTTTTCTTCTGTTTCTGTCCCGTTTGTAACATCTCAATTCCGATAAAAGCAATGGATCTCAATACGTTTTCCCGCAAATTTGCAAATTTGTAAACATAAAATCGGCGTGTGCGCATGCTCTACATAGGATAAATCATGAGAAGTCCTGGAGACTAGAATGTATCCGGATATTTTTCAGTTACGTGTGGACGCGCAAACTATTATAAACGGAATCTGATCCGCAACAAAAAAGTTGCGGATACAAAAATATCCGGATACGTGTGGACGGGGCCTAACTGTATAAACCAGTTACCGGGGGCAAGAGGAAGGACAAAAGCGTCAGCATATGTGCCAGGAACACTGTCCCGTAATCCTCATTCTTGCACCATCTGCGGACTTGTTTGCAAGTCCTTGGCTGGACAGAAAGGTCGTACACGGCATAAATACCTGAACTGAATAAATTGTTGAATCCTCATACGTCGAAATCGACGGGAGAGTCTATCATATGTAACATATAACTATATAACTCTATATGACATATCTGTAACTCTATACAGCATATAACTCCAAACGTAAAATATATATGTAAACATAACTATCACCACATATGCATAAAACAACCACTTATTGTAATAAGTGTTAATCTTGGAAGGCGGATTAAGTATGATTAAAATTCCTCATTTCCAACCTAAACAATTCACGAAAAGTATGATTTAGTTAAAGTGCTTGGAATTGGCAAAATTACATGTACAGAATTTTAAGTGAGTGCTTGTGAACACAGTGGTAGTGCGTGTGTCTCACCACTGTGACAAGGGTTTCACTCCGGCTCCATGCAGGTATATATCTGATTAAAGTTACCTCGTTCAAATGTGAGAAGAGTGTTGTCCAGGTTTTCTCTGGGTACTTCGGCTTCCTCCTGTAGTAACACTTGACCTATGACTACTGGACCTTCAAGGAAAACAGCTTGGGGTAAATAATAGGGTTGTCCAGTATAAAAAAAGGGCATTTTACCTTTACCTTGCAAAAACATCCGACAGAGCATATCCCCGGACTCCCTTGACAGAGCGTCGATTTGGTGTTCATCAGACTACCTTTGCCAACTTGTCGCGCCATTAATAAAATACTTTCGCAGCCCCCCTGCAGATCCTACCGTTCACTGTAAACAATATCAACAGCCTGAAGACAATGTTTGAATGAATTACTTGGACAACCGATCACGATCTACACCACACCCTCTTTTTAACCCGCTTCCCCTCCACTTCTTCACATCACGTGATGCCCATGTTAATAAAATATCTAAATACTAAATTTCACGGACATGAGAACTATTTCAGTACGTGTCCTTGAAATTGAAGAAATTCTGTCATTTGAAAGAATTGGAATAGGACTGTACTGCATTCATTTGTCCAGGGGGGAAACCGCCATAATTTGACATTTCCATCCAACTTTGTCAGATGCCATTTTTTCCAGATAAACTAAACGTGCATTTACATCGAACGCGGGCGACCCGAGCGAACTTTTTAGAAACAAGTAAATAAAATGGGAGCATCTACGCGCGACGTGAGCGATGCGAGCGTCCAAATTGAATTAAGCGAGCAACGCGAATGCTTGATTATTTCACCACCACCCCCCCCCCCCCCCACCACCCCATTCGCGCGACGAAATGAAGAAGGTCAATCAGAAAGAGAAACAGAATTAAGCCTGTGCAATAGCTGTCAACACAGAATATAGCTACAACAAAGATCAACTCACAAATCTGAAAGATGGAGGATAAACTTTTGAATATAAAGTATGAAGGAAATCCCGAAAAAAAGCTGATAAATTAAGTTCAGTAATATCTCATATCACTTAATTATGCGTTTCTTTTGTATAAAGGCCAATCCACGCACTTGATTAAGGTATGGTCCTTGTTTCTCTTTCCTTTAATTATGTCGTATATCTACGACCGTTTCTGTTGTCTTCGACGTATCCGACGAAGAAAAGAAAAGCGCCGCTACTTGACGAATCTTCTAAGTGAAGATCAAGGACTTTATTTAAGATTTCAGGCGTGGCCAGAGTAAACGCAAAGTATTGAAATTACCCGTCGCTTGCGTCTGGTGTAAACACAAAATTTGCTCGCGTCGGTCTCAGTTTTGGCTACTTCCCCCCATCACTCGAGCCGCTTGCGTCCGGTGTAAACTCGCTTTAACTCTTTCATCTCCATGTTTCTGAGGAGCGACCGCTGCGTAGCACCAAGTTATTTTCAATAAATACAGTGAAAAATACACTATTATTTTATGTTACAATTTTGCTAAAAGGGTTAATCATAGCTGGATGGAATTCGGCACGATGTTAGATGGATGCATGCTGCTTTTAACAGTACAAAATTTTCTACAATAAGGTATGTCACGTGACAGCAAAGGAGCCAGTAACATTATCACATTGGTTAAAATTGTTTCTCTTTTCCTTTTTGAAGACAACAGAGGATTAAGCTATTTATTTGACATTTTTGACCTGGAAATAATGTTCTGTATTCAATCCGTAAAAATTGACATAAAAAACCTGACTTACAACAAAAGAAATGAGAATTATAGAGGGTTGATTTTGTCATTAAAACAATAGGTGTGGCTCCTTCGTTACTGCACTTTACTCTGCAATAAAAGATTGATTAACAATTCTTTAGTGGTTTTAAGAATTATCTTATATTAGTTAATAAAATGTTATGGTTCCTACAATATAGTTTTGAAAGATCTGGTTATGACTTATAATTTGCTAATGAGTGATAGCTTTCAAAACATGGCACAACACATAATAGGACATTACACTGCTTACTGTAATAACTTGTTAGACATCTTTTCTTATTTTTTCTGTCTGAACACACTGTACAATCAGGTTTATATTTAGAATTTTCAAATTTAGCTATAAAATGGCATCCTACTAAGCGTAGTTGGGTATATACCCCTAGCCATCCAATAGACCATCAATCACTTGTTGCTGAAATGCTATTGGACTTAGCTTGTTGTTAGTGTTAGATTTTTTGTAAATGATATAAACGAAGGAGAAATAATAAAGCCCAGCAAAAACACTCAAAATAGGCATATTTTAAGCATGTATTTTGCTGGGCTTTATTATTTCTTCGTTTACAATTCCCGCCTGGTACCATCGTCGCCCATAAATGAAGTAACCATTTCCAGGGCCACGATACCATTTCATGGATTTATGTGGATATTGATAAGAACCAACTATTTGATGAAATCAATTAACATCAGCCATGCACTGGCTGTGTGGCGTTCACACTCAGTTCAAATCTTTATTTTATTTCAACGTATCACAATTCTAACCATACAAGCTTTTTCCATACATACATCCATACATACATACATACATACATACATATATATATATATATATACCAAGAAGAGTATGCAACACAAATGTCACACATAAGGCGTAAGGTTTAAGAGCGCTCAATACCATGGCTAGAGCGTGACATGACAGAGTCGAACTGAATCTGTCCGTTGCCTCATGATCGCGTACCGCGTGAAACACTGAGTGGTTTGAGTAGTGTGTAGTTTAACTAGTGTTTGTCCCAGCTCGTGAACCTCTCATGTTATTTTACATTACACAATACGAACATTGATACTACTGAGAAACTACTGTGGAAACTACATGAAAGTACTTTAACTAAAAACTATGCTGCCATTGATCACACAGTGAAACTACATGTGTTATGAAATTTTACATTGCTAGGAAAATCCCGCACGTGCGTAGGGTCATATTACTCTATTATTATTACATAATGATAGTTATTACACAAGCAAAAGCAGAAGATTAAAGTCGTGCAATGGACTGGAACTGAAGAACAAAATTTCCCTCCATGGGCCGTCATCTTGGCTTCACTTTCTGCTGGGGTGAATTACTGCCAGTTAGCATTCCAGATATGGAAATCGAGTTCACTGAGAAACTCTCAAAAACTTCTCTCGTCCCTCCTTTGCTGACCAAACGTACAAACCAACTAAATCCAGCTCCCGGATTTCAATCCCTTCCATAGCCCAACTAGCGGATCATGATGGGATTCAAATATCAAACCATAAGCACAGAATTAATAATTAGTTCATTAAATATTCTTTGCCAAGTGCGAGATTGCAAGGCTTGATTCACTGGCAAGGGTTACAAACCCAATAAACAAAACTCAATTATAACTGAGAAAATTGACTTCCAACCAAAAAGTAGAGCCAAAAATGACATTGTCCTCAAGAATAATGAAAGGAAGAGTTAGACCGCAGTTAATGAACAAATTCCCACGCCTTCTTAACAATGTAAACGTCATCAAAATATCTTGGATTTGGATTGGAATACAATCGTTTTAAAAGAAGCATTTAGGTTTCAGGTTACATTTTGTGTATGCTTAAATATGAATAAAATTGTTTTAAAAATCGTTCCCGACGACATTTTAGCGGGCACAAGCCACGCCATCCTAATACTCAGTGATATTAAAAACAGGATGTTACGTAGGAACATCCTGTTTTTAATCACGTACGCCTCCCCACTCCCCACCACCAATGTCAGTCTACGGAGCCAAGCTAAAAATATCATACGACTTTTCATGTACCACGTAATTTTTTTTACCTTCCGTTGATGATTGTCTACATATGTTTGTAATACGTTTCGAATATTTAGTACGTAGAGTTTAGCTGATTTCACCTCTGATTTTACACTCTTGTGAAGTGTTCAACGATTGAAACGTCTCCCAGCTACCTTTTTTTTCTCGTCTTCTGGCGTTGTATTACCTTCAGTCTTTTCACCCGTCGTAATGTGCACATCGACCCCATATTTAAAAAGTTCAAAGTCTTGAAATTTCAACAAAATACTTTTGCTACAGCTGGGTTTATTTATGATCGCCGATAATATTTCAACTTTACTTAATAAAAATTTTTTTACAAACTTATCACTTATAATCAAGTACACTTATAGGATACTATTGATCCGTTCAGTACTTCCAACCTCGAACTACCTTTTTGCTGAAATATAAGACAAATTTATGAACTATTTCAGGATAAAAACTGTTTTAAATTCATTAAATTTTGAACTTATTGATTTTCGTTACATTTCTTCACTTAAAAAGAAACAAAAGCTGCGTCTTTGTATTTACTGGGACGAGATTCTTCTTAAATTATTAGAAGTGCATCTGTAGTCGAATGCAAACTCCACAAATCTGACTCAAAGCTGAATCTGCCTTGCTGGACATTTTAATGACACAAAATCACTTGGCAAACCCAATTTCTGCAGGAAAAACAACAACGCATTTGAATAATGCACGCTCGAATAAGAAACTTCATCTTGGGCGTTATGTGACACACCGACAGTAAGTTAACACCCTGCATTCCCCGTGCTTATTATTGCTTCCTACCACTTGATGTTCACTCCAGCTTTTTGATGGAGGCCTAAGCCCTCCATTAGTGAAGATGTCAAGTGTAATTTCATTGCGAACGTGTCACGGACTTGGAATACGTTTCATCCGCAAAATATTTCAGTACTTGAAATCTTTAAATGGTCATTTTCAGTATTCTGAACTCGAAAATGTGAACGTCTCTTACAGTTGTTGAGTCAAAAAAAAAAACTCTAAAGCTCACATTCACCAAATTGAAGACAAAATGACCAACACACTTAAAAATGTATAAATTCACTGAAATTGCGCAATATATTTACATGTGTCAATGTTGCCAGTTATTACATATTAGTTGAACATTACTATAAAAACATATTACATTGTATTTCCATGGTTTCGGTTTCATTAAATCACTAAACTGTGCAACACTTCTCGAACGTCCATAACTCTCACTATATTTAATGCTACTTGTTGGCTGTTGGCAGCTGATAACGGCCATTTCATTATCTGGCATTCGATGGAACTTAATGGTTTGACTGTGGTCATGAAATCCTCTGGCATTTGTTGTGTCTGGGAAAACTGTTGCTGTCACTATATTGGCTTGGATAAATTGGTTGTTGTTATTCAATCTCTGGATATAAAGAGATCGATTCTTGTCAATGCATTCTCTGGCATTAGTTGGGAATTGGCTGGACTGATTGTTCTCATTGGATGCTTTCCTCCTCATTGTGTCTGGATAAATGGATTGCTGGATCATGGATCAATTGCAGTCATTGGATACTGCGTCATTGGTTGAGTTTGGCTCTTATTGGATACCCTGGCATTGGTCACGACTGGATTGCCTGCTCGATAACTGGATCTGAATTCCCTGATACTTCTTGATGACTCTGGATCGATTGTGGTCACAACATTCGTGGAACGGATTGAGTGTGCTTGGCTGGATTGCTGTGACTGCTTTGTTTGAGATTTGTTGGTGTGGATGGCTCAATTGCTCACAATTCACTGTCTTACATTGGTTGGGTCTGAAATGGTCTACTGCAGTTACTCCATTCTCTGGTATCTGTTGGTCTGGATGGCATGATTTTTCGCACTTCAATCTCTAGTAATTATTAGGCGTCGGTGGCTCGACTGTCATCATTACACCCCTTGGAATTCATCGTCTCCATCTGTCCCGATTATCGTCATTGCATTCTCTAGTATTTGTTAGTCTGGTTGGCTTAATCATGGTCACCTTGCTCTAGTCTCTGGTATTTCATTGCGTGGGTCCGGGACTTATGACGAGTCGATTGCCGTAACTGGATCTGGTAGCATTTGCTTGTTTTGGTTAGCTTGCTCGTTGAAACTGCATTCTCTGGCATTTGTTGGATGGCGTGACTGTTGTTGTTGCACAGTCTGACACTTGTTGCTGGAGGTGACCAGTCGTACATAATCTTCGGCAAGTTCTCAGGAATTTGAACTTGGTCGAAACTTGGCTGTGTTCTTTTTGTTGAAACGAGGACTTAAGCTTTTTTCAAGATTTCAACAACGTCATCCCTCTTCATCTTCTCCAGAAGTTTGATCAAATTCTCAACTGTTGCCTCCTTCCAAGTCCCCCACTCTTTTAATAGAGTAGCGGTTGGATTGTCACACTGCTCAAACAATTCTATTTCATTATTCTCGAATTTCATTTTCGCAGCAAGTCCACGAAAGTCTCTCTTTACAACTGATCTCTCGTTTAGCAACTCGCACACCTTACTTTCTATCCTACTGTCAAGATCTCGAACGAAGAATGGCTTTTTATCGGTGTCGGAGGCTGTATCTTTAACTTCACGAGCAACTGTAAAAAGCAAAGCACAAGCAGCCTTAATGGTACAAATGTTTATTTCGAGTTTTTTGCTGCACAATACAAGATCTCTTGTTTTTTAATAAATATTTATTTTTTGCACAAAACACATTCTTTGCATAATAGATGCAACAGCGGACGAACTAATTTCCAGCGGAACCAAAAGAGTATCAGATATAATTTGACGTTACTCTGGGCTAAGCAGTTCCGAACGCTGCTTCGAAAGTTACTACTGATGACTCAGGGCAAAGTTTGTGTGAAACGATACCTGATGTCACTGTGTGTTTAATTCCGCATCAGAAAGCTGTCACTAAAAAACTAGGTATGTTTAATTCTCAGCTTCATAGAAAAGATCAATATTTGTCGGTATTTGTGTCAACTTTTACAATACGCAGTTCACATCACCAGCACGATCAACGTTGTTCTCTGAACTTTTACTAATCAAAGAATGAACTAAAGAATCATACACTGCAGTTTAACAATTGTGGACGTACTTCTTAAAAAATTAATTGTCATTTAACAATCTAACTCAACATAAAGGGAGAGAGAAGGTAATTTTTACTGGTGAATATTTTTGTTCCTACTATATCATCTTATTTGGCATCTCACAAAAGGAGATATTTTTAAAAAGTCGATAATAATCTCAAGCAAATGTATCCTTTTCATTACGGTATTACTACAACCAAGCTACTATACTAAGCGATAAAAAGCGAGTTGTGTATAAACCAAAAGTCATACAAAGAGCTTGAGCAAGCTCTCTTTGTTTCCCCTTAATTTTTATTTTTCAATCTCGACTAACCGGTTTCGTCTTTTTTCTTGCTGCTTGGCTCTCCTTCCTCTGGTGATTGATCGCTTTCATGGCTTCGTTTTGTTCCAGTTAAAACTAAAAATCACAAAAGATGGAAACCATTGTAGAGATTTTATGGTAAGGCCACTGAGGTGGAGGAGGGCGAAAATGTTCGAGGTGATTTTGATAGTTTATGACGATAAAATTTTTCCAGTTATAACTCTGGAATTTCACTTTTCAATAAAATTCTATTAGCTTTATAATGAGGCAAATAGAAAATAATACATGGGCGCTTGCAGATATGGAATTTATCTTCTCTTGTTCAATTTGATGTGCCACTCGTGGCATATCAAACAGAACTCTTGAAGATAAATTCCATACAAGCAAGTGTCCATGTATCATTTTGTTTATTTCATAAACACTAACGTACAGTCTAAAATGAGGACCAGGCATCTGGTAAGTTTTTGTCTGGTGTTCGTTTTGTTCGCAGAGAATGAACATCCGACAAACAAACTGAAATCGACAAGTCGTTACCGAGATACGAATATGAAACATTGGATCTGATTGATCTAATAAAATATCATACGAGGCTTTTCATTGGATCGTTGAACAAATATCTTTTCATGTATAATATTGTATCCTTTACGTGTGATAAAATATGATTTATCTCAGTGGCCGAAAACGTTGTATCACATCAAAGTTTATGAAATAAAACCTACTATAAATATCAACTAAAACAAAAATCTGAACATTTCTGAAAACGTACTGTTACGAAAATTCAGAAAATCGGATTTTTGTTTTGGTTCTTTTCTACAGAAAAAAACAATTTCTTTTTAAAGAAAGCACTTCGGTTTTATGATAAATCTCTAAGAAGAATAAAAAACTGGTCAAGTATAGTATTAAAAAATTTGGTCAATTAAAGTATTAAAAATACTGACATCTCGAATTTTCTTCATAATTTATAATCTTACTTATTATGACATGATGATTATTTTGTTTCTATGGCAACAAACTTCTTTTACATTCTGTTGTTAGGTGATACATTAACTGTTGAAAATTTATCAATTATCACAATTATGGGTTACGTTAATTCTAAGCTTGAAGTCCAAACACTCGGCCCAACTTTATACATGAAAGTTTGCTGGTCATATGTCAGATTTGGAGATAATGACTGCGGGCACATTCACCCTTTGCGGCCGTTCAGGACCAAAAACAGTCTGGACTGAATTGGGTTAACGTCTTCGGACACGATGATGTCGAGAGTCAGGATACGGGAGAGAGTATATTGGGTCTGAATCCGTTTAGAATTTGTAAGACAGATCCTTTATGACCGTATTTATCCTTTTTCGCCCAAGCCTTCTACATTCCTTGCAGTGTTCTACCTCAGGAAGCCCACACAAGTTATTTATGTAACTTTTAATCATAATGGTATGTTACGGGGTACAAAAACGGACAAATAGACATACGGTTGTAAAAATGAGTGTAAATGATCTTAACATAACAGCAAATTTTTTTTTTGTCGTCTTTGTGGCTAAAATTGTTTCATTTTAGAATTTTCGAGGATTTGTTTGCTATAAAAAGTATATCGCAAAAGACAACATCGCGGGAGACATCCAAAATGATCAGTGTCGACTCAGAGGCAGTTTTTGCCTGAAGAATCCCCTCGCCCTGCTCTCAAACCTGATGCAATGGAAGAAAATTAATTTTTGTTTGTCTCGAAGTAATCGCAATCCTAACTGGGCCAACAGCCAAGCATAAAACGATTCAGAAAAACTTAAAACTTCGTTTTGGACGTTATTTGACTCCAAAAATGGAGTTTCACGTAGCCAGGCGAAAGTCGGCCTCCCCCGTCAGCCGGCTCCGTCGTACGTGGTCCTGTTTCAGCAATAAGGAGTCATTATGGAGAATGCTGAGAATTCGAGTTTCATCTGTGCAGAATGGAATCGATTAAATCCAGCGCGAGTTTCTAACCTTTTATCGATGGCCTTGTGCTTGACCTTCGCTTTCGATTTCGCTGTGATTTTGTTCTTCCCCAGTCATCCACTTTGGAAGCCAAGCAATGTGATTTGCTAATGCAAAAACCGCCTCAGTTAAGTTGCCTTTTTTTTGGGGGGAGAGGGTTCCAGTTTACTTCAAGTTCTGCTTCCGCTTGGTATTGATCGCTTTCATGGCTTCGTTTTGTTCCAGTTAGAAGTAAACCTCACGAAAATGGAAACCATTATAGACAAGACACTGAGCAGAGGAGAGGGAGAAAGTGTTCACCAATATTTTGATATTTAATGACTACAAAAACATTCCAGCTACATTTTCTGAACGTGCACTGTCACATAAATGCAGTTCGTTTAGCGATGATCTTGCAAGAAGAATAAAAATATGGTCGACGAAAACATAAAGCCAAAATTTGGAAATATTGACCACTACTACATTCACCTCACCCGGGCCACTAATCCCCTGCGGACAAAAAAATCTGTAATAATTATATTTACGAAAAATCCGACTGCCCAGGCCGGGAATCGAACCCAAGGTCTCCGAAGCTATGTATCGGTGCTCTGACCTCTGAGCTAATGAGACAGGGCTAGGACAATCAGAAATTTTCATATAAACTGTATTGGCCATCATTCTCCCTTCTCTAACCGGAAGACATCTCATCTTCCCAACGCAAAGTGGAGCCTCTCAGGCGACTTCCTCAAGTAGCGAAGTGATACACGACTCTTGTATACAGGAGGTTTTTAAACGACATATATATATATATATATACGAAAAATCAGACTGCCCCTAGTTCAGAGGTCACAGCACCGATACGTAGATTCGGACACCAGGGGTTCGATTCCCCGCTGGGGCAGTCAGATTTTTCGTATGTATAATTATGATCGTATCAAAATACTCTCTTCATACGTATATAAAAAAGCCTGTATTGAATAATTTTAATGTCTGTAGATATGGTGAGGTCGGGAGTCACTTCATCATCCCAACATTCCGTTCTAAAATGAAAAGAATTTTTCCACTTAAACAGATCTTTACTTCCACCCTGTATGTAAATGATCAGTTCATGAACCGTAAGTTAAGGGTAAAGATGTTTTTCTCTAATATTTTGCTCTACGATTCAGTGAGGAATGAGTTAGATGTCAAAAACGTCTCCTTTCCACAGTGCTCATGATTTATGTTCCGTGAGTTAAACAGTTTAAAATTAAGATAGTTTAGTTTTATATTTCTACTTTAAATATATTCTCTCACCAAATGCACTGCTTTCTTCTTCAGTGGACGGAAGAGTATGGTCAACCTCCATTAGATCTTGTTCACCCTGGCTTCGACGGCTCAGTTCTGTAAAGCAAAAGAACTATGTCATTGATGCATGGTCAACTCTCTTTCTTTCCGATTCAACAGCCATTACATGATTTGCCAGATGGACAATGGTAAATTAAATCTCGCGAAGTCAAGTGAAATTAACACCAAAAAAGAAACATACGCAATGCGAGTAAGGGGTCCCTTTAACCAGTATTAAAATCTACGAGATATATATTTTAAATTGTGGGAGCGTGGAGATATGTTGAATGAGATGTACGTTCGTCAAGCTCTATGCTCAGAAAAATGACCTCTGAGCCCCGGACGGGGATCGAACCCGTAATCTTCTGATGACCGGTGAGACGCTCTAACCAATGAGCTACCAAGACTCAGACGGTGAGCTAAGGTGCAAGTTCGACATATGTGCGACCTGAGTGAAAGCCACTGTATGTTAATAATGTGATCTATGAGACATACCTCGCTTTTTACCTAAAATTACATTGAGGTATGAGCATTGTTCATTTAAAATGTTTGTGAAACAAAGAAAAGATCGACTTTATATATTTTTCTTTCGAAAGTAGGTTCAAAATAAAGAAGAAACCCGTTCAGTTTTTTTCTTTATCAGTTTTCACTATGTAGATGTAAGCATTTGAAATATTAGAATGGTGATATCACAAGGTGGACAGGTTTCGGCAGAAATGCGTTGGCATTATTGTCTCGTAAATCACCACTTCAATGCTTTATGAATAAAACGTGGCCGCATTACAGCTTTCTCAAGCATTGACGTGTTAAGCAATACTTAAAAAATGAGCTGAAGAGTTTTAGATTCGATAAACCATGCGCTGCGAGATTTTTAAATGACTTCGAAAACGAACTCTTTAATACGCTAATTCGTCAAGGTTTGAAAATTAATGTTTTCCAAGTCGGAAAAAATTGAGGAAAGTAAGCGTGTTTTTATCACAATTACAGAAGGGACGCGGTTATGATTTTCTTTTGTATTTTACTCATGAATTATTAATGACTTGCTGAAATTTGTTGACGCACCATGACAACATGTTAAGTCTCAAGCCCTAATAATGTGTAAACAAGTACTAAGTCCATTTTCCAATAAGACTTATACATGGAACTCAAGATATTGAATCAAAATCATATCCTAAGTAAACAAAGCCGGCAACGATTGTTTACGAAACTTGAAAATTACAGAATAAAAGATCCTGGAACAAAGTATGTTTCCATGTTAACTATAAAAAGTTGGCTGGTCAGCAGACCACTAAAATGGTCACATTGCCCACATGTTTGTCATCATTCAGGTCGTGTATTACAAAATATCCCCACTTCGATGTTTTTCTGGGAAAGCGTGTCTACCTTGTGACGTCATCGTAATAAGATTTAAAATGTTTTTTCCGACAACGGCAACTGATAAAAAAAAAATTTAAATGGTATTCTTCATTATTCAGAACCCAAAAGAAGAAGAATATGGAAGGTTATTTTGTTCACTTCATACTCACATGTTACTGTGAGGATGATTCTGAAATAGAGTCGAAACACTGCACATCCTCACGGATATCGAGTGTTAAGTTGACGCGAAAATCTCTCATGCACTTAAATTGGATAAAAAGACCATACTGTCCCCAGCATGAAGGAGGAGATATGTTATTCGTTTAACTGAGCAATCGTTAAATTTAACGATTATTAGGATCACTAACGGTTTTTGGCTACCCTATTTGATGTTGCATCTGAAAAACCAAGAAACCTCTCAATTAATGACTGATCCATAACAAAAGTGTTAATGCGTTAATTTATTAGCAACTGTTAGTGGAAACTAACAAACGGAAAGGCATCGTGTAAGGAACATAATTGGTGTGGCCCAGGCTAAGATGTACTCTATAACACCAAATGTTTCAAACACTTTAACGCCTGAAGACGGCACTTGTCGTTTTTATTAATTTTACTCTGGTTAACGCCAGACGATTTTACTCGACAGAGGGGAAACCCCAGCAGGCTTCCTAGGGCTAAGCAGATCTAAACACATTATCTAAAATGATCAAACGAGAAAGTCACAAATTGCTGACTACAAACCTCTCAAGGTAAAGACAAGACCTTCTAAAATATATTAAGCTTTTCATAATTCTAGAACGCCAATAATATTACTGAACCATATTCTCATCAAAACACCTGCCTAACATGCACAAATACTGCACAGGCAAGGTTGCAACGCTCAATTCTAAACCTATATTTCGTTCACATGTAATATCATCTAAATTTACTAAATAGTACCTAATTAAACTGAATTTTTCCGATCTTGTCTGAATATCCAACCGCTATTTTGCTTTTAATCACAGAAGGTTAAAACTGCTTCGCGAAAATTGTTTGATTAAGGAGAGTTTGTGTGGGTTAACGGCAAATATTTTTATACAAAGTAGGAGCTCTATTTTAAATTGATTAGATAAAACACATTTTAAATATGTCCTAAGTTTTCATCCTCAAAGTTTTTGGACAGCTCAGTGGTCAGGGCGCTGAAAATCATACTGAAGGTGGCGAGGTCGATTGTCCGATGAAGTCAAATTTAGGGAGTTGCTAGGTGATTTTTATACTGATATTGATGCGCCGGAAAATACGTGAACTTATTTTGCCATAAGTGAAGGTTGATTTAAATTACCCTGTGCTTCCAATGTTCCAACGAGGTGACCTCTTCCCATCTTTTTCAGGAACACAATCAGTTTGTTGACGTCATTCTCAGACTTGGTTCCCCAGTCGGACAGGAGAGCATTGGAAGGATCTTCCTTCAATTGAAATGTCTTTAATTCGCCAGCGTTGTATCCCATGTGTCCTGCTAATGCTTTGTAATCTTTACCCGGAATTGACTTGTTCAATTCTGTACAGACTTCGTTGTATACCAATGCATTAAGGTCACGGATTGGAAACCTTTCTTTGTTGTTCCCTGTCGTAATAATGGGAATGACAAGAATATGATTAAATGTACTAATGGTTATACAACAGGTCAATGGTAACTGGTTTTTAAACCACCGCACCCGAATCACAGCCTTAATGATTTAGGACTTGTAGTGCATGACAATTATCAAATGTAATTGCCGACAGAAAAAGAATTGCAGTTGTTCCAATTTAAACTTGTCGAAAAAAAAATTGTAAACTGAACAAGTTATCCAACTTCCTACACTTATGAAGAATAAGTTAACCTTTAATGGTTAATGGTGATAAGACTTATCACCTGAAGAGCTTAAGAGCGAAAACGTTTGTGAATAAAAGTCAAAATTTCAGTGGTTATGTTCAAGTTATTACCATTATTCATCCTATAGCTGACTTACACAATTTTTCATATAGAAAACTCGTGTTTGGCAAGTCAACAATTTCATTTATGTATATATATATATATATATATATATATATATATATCTGAAAAGATAAAACTTTTAAAAAAACTTTATTTCAACGTTTTGGGGCACTGCCGCTTTGTTAAGAATAAGAACTACAAGATAGAAAATGCTTCTTATATACATAGCATTACTTAATAATTAAAAAATCCGTTAAAAAGTACTCAAAAGAAGTCCCTAAGGTTCAAACCTATAGGTACAAAAGAATCCAATTTATATGTCCAAAAACCTTCCCTTTTAGTTGGGTCTGATACATCCGTCCTATCAATAATTTTAACTAACATATCTTTAATTCCCTCATGACCCCCCTCATAAAAATGGGCATACAAATGTTCTCCAGGTATGCCCCTTTGGCCATTACCATACCTTTTAACACTACTTTTATGGTTATTGAACCTTCTCCTAAAAGATGTTATTGTACTGCCCACATAAATCTTCGAACACTTTTTACATATTATAAGGTAAATCACTCCTGCCGAATCGCAATCGAACAAATAATTAATATAAAATGTACGACCATTTCTACAAAATGTGGAACCTTCCTCCACAAAATTGCAAATTTGGCAACGTGATTTACCACACTTTCCCATACCCTTATCCCCACTACCTTCTCCCTTCAGTTTAGACCTTACTAAATTATCCTTTAAATTCTTTGGTCTCCGGTATACTATCATCGGCTTTTCTTCAAAAATACTTCTCATGTCCTCCGAGGTATGCAAAATAGGCCAGAGTGAATCAATAATTTTACCCACCCCCGACGATGCAGGGTGAAACGTCATAACTAATGGCAATCTCTTATTTCTTTTAATATCTCTTCTATTACTATCTTGACAAAGAAGACTCTCCCTGGTCTTAACTCTGGCCTTCTCAAATTCCGAATCTACCAAGTTTTCCTTAAAACCTCTTTTTATAAATTTACTACGAAGATCTCGTAATCTATCTCTATAACTCTCCTCCGTACTACAAATCCGTTTAATTCTCAAGGCTTGCCCATAAGGAATCCCCTTCTTTACATGCCTAGGTTGACAGGATCCGTAATGTAAATACTGATGCGTATCCGTTGGTTTACAATAAACATCTGTCGAGATCTTATTACCTTGTTGTTGTTGCTGTTTTTGTTGTTGTTGTTGTTGTTGTTGCAGTTGTTGCCATTGTTGTTGTAGCTGTTGTTGTTGTTGTTGTTGTTGTTGCTGTTGTTGTTGTTGCTGCTGTTTTTTAGGTTGTTGTTGTATTTTCTGCTGTTGTTGTTATTATTGTTGTTGCTGTTGCTGTTGTTGTTGCTGCTGTGTTGTTGTTGTTACTGTTGTTGTTGTTGTTGTTGCTGCTGCTGCTGTTGTTGTTGTTGTTGCTGTTGTTGTTGTTCCTGTTGCTGTTGTTGTTGTTGTTGTTGTTGTTGCTATTGTTGTTGTTGTTGTTGTAGCTGTTGTTGTTGTTCCTGTTGCTGTTGTTGTTGCCGTTGTTGTTGTTATTGTAGCTGTTGTTGTTGTTGCTTTTGTTGCTGTTGTTGTTGTTGTTGTTGTTTCTGCTGCTGTTGTTGTTGTTGCTGTTTTAGTTATTGCTGTTGCTTTTGTTTTTGTTGTTGTTGCTGTTGTTGCTGTTGTTGTTGTTGTTGCTGTTGTTGTTGTTGTTGCTGTTGTTGTTATTGCTGTTGTAGTTGTTGCTGTTGTTGCTGCTGCTGCTGTTGTTGTTGTTGCTGTTGTTGTTGCTGCTGTTGTTGCTGCTGTTGTTGTTGTTATTGTTATTGTTGTTGTTGTTGTTGTTGCTGTTGTTGTTGTTACTGTTGTTGTTGTTGCTGTGTTGTAGTTGTTGCTGTTGTTGTAGTTGTTGCTGTTGTTGTTGTTGTTGTTGTTGTTGCTGTTACTGTTGCTGTTGTTGTTGTTGCTGTTGCTGTTGTTATTATTTTTGTTAGACGTCTCTCCTTGTCCAGTAAAATTGTCTGGCGTTAGCTAGAGCAAAAGTAAAAAGTCGGTATGATATATGATATGATATGTAACTTTATTTTAGCAGGGTAACCCATTCAGCACTGCTGCTGGTATCCATAGGGGCCCTGCAAGCAAATTTATCTAATTACAAATTTAAAACTCTTAACCTATTAGTTCCCTAAAGTATAATACATAATAGGTATGGAACGGGCAGGGTTAAAAAAGGATATAATTAATAAATGGCTTTGGTTCGTTCCTTCGTAGTTTTTCGTGCCATTTTCTTTCTTCCATTTCAAGCTTTTCGTTGATTTGTTGTCTTTTCGAGTAGTTTCATGAATGTCTGAATGCTTGCCTAGCATTCACAAATTCATTTCTTTTTTTACAACAGTCATTATGTGTAAAGTCATTTATAACTGTCATTATCACTGTTTTACATTAATTTGTTATTAGAGATCTTTTAAACTGGAAAAAAATTACCCGTAGTTCTTATTTATTTGCCTTAAGACTAGCTTTGCAATTTTCCAGCCAAAACTTGTCTCTGTACCCAAAAACTGCACTGACAGGTAGGATGCCAATGTTCTGGTATAATTCGTCTTTTTACGGACACATGTTCTACAGTTACAAAATTTGTTAAAATTCAACATGTGTAATAAAACAACGTTTACCTGAACTTTTAGTCATACTCATTTCTTTCTTAAATGCTTCCACTACCTCTATAAAATAAAAAAGGAGAATGTATCAATGACTTTTCGGAAATTTTTAATTTGTCTTAATAAATATGTTTTTTACTTTGTGAGCAGAGATTACGAATGTGATCCTCAAGTATGGCAAATAACGAAATCTCCTTGAAATTTTACAATTTGAATATGATCAACTACTCTCGTTTTACTTTGGAACCTGCAGGTGTTCTGAATAAAGGTTATAACACAAAAATTCACATGGAAAATATAGAATACAAAAATGTTGGGCCTGGCGAATAAGTCCGTTGAAAAGCTAACAGGGACCAACGGAGAGAGCTGCATTATGCAAAACTGGAAATATACAAAATGGTAACGAAACAACACATTAGACTGATATCTAGGAGACAGCTTAAAGGAAACTTTCACTATGAGAAATACAATATAAACCCAACGTTTCAATACTTGAGTCAGTGTTATCATCAGGGTAAGTGTGTTCGTCGACAGGAGCTTTATTTATATCAGCGTTGAGATGTTAACGTCAGTCGGGGTTGATTGTTGTCTGCCGTCAGCGTGTATCAAGGAATAGATCTCATTCACTTCTGTTAGTTGCGTTCTTAGTTCTATTTGTGTGCCTCGACTTTTGCCAAGATCTCCTCAAATCGCTGGGGTTGGATGTAAGAACACTTGGCACGTTTTTCCCTTTTATATTCTCAACTCAGAACACTTGATAATCCCGAAGTAAAACCGGGGTTTGCAAGAACTTTCATTATGTCATCTACAATACGTCTGCTTACCACTCAGATTTAGTTGGCAGAACTGTTTTTAAGGCTTAACTTCCTATAGGCGAAATCTTAAAAAAGATTACTAAAGGATTACAAAAAGCTTACAAAAGATATACCTGCAGGAGGATAGACCGATCTCTCTTTATTTAGGCCAGCTTGAGCAGTGTAGTTGCAGACAACTGTTTCGGGGTAGCTGTTTGGTGCCCTCAAAAGCCTTTCAAAGTCCATTTCGTGATGGCACTTGTTGCATTCATGACAGTTGTTGTAAATTTTGTAGCGAAGTTCAGGCCACAATTCCCTCACCATGTTTGCAAAGATCTCGTGAAGACGTAAGACAGCTTTCCATAAGTTCTTCGTTTGGCCACTCTTTCCAATTCTGGCAGTAAATTCAATTCTGTCAGTTCGCTTCGTTACGCAGAATTTCACCTCGTCTGCTTTCTCCACATCACAAACTCCAAAGAATCCTTCCTTCCAGTGAGACATGTAGTCCGAACCTTCATGGGAACGGACCATTTGGCGTTCAAATAGGCCAACTGGAATTCTACTGCAAAATTTGTACACGCTTTTTGCTTCGAAATAGTCTTCAGGAGCATTTTCTGGCCATTTCTCATCAAGAATACTAGGACGAGCCTGAGGCATAAGTGCTGGGATTAATATATACTTTTTGCCGATTTCTTTTCCTTCAATCTCTGCTTCCTTCTTTGTCATCTGATATCCCACGTCAAAATGATATAGCAAATGAGCAAGGTTCTCAAAGTCAGTTTCTTTAGGGACTGCATCATACCAAATGCATCGTAAGAGGGACTCTGAGAGCAATCCACGATCATTCAGTTCCTTCTTCTCGTTTTCAAACTTTATATCGTCCATGTCGAGGTCTTTGAAATCTGTCTTGTGCTGAAGGTGAGAACATAAATCGTGGTGAACGACATTCTTGATCAACATGATCAACCATTCAGGATCTGGAAACACAAAATCTCGAAGCTGTTCCACGCGTTCAAATCGTAAAACCTTTCCAAGAGTAACCAGATAATCAACGACAGCGCGCAAAGTCGCTTTTCTCTCAACATCTTTTTCAAATTCTCCATGGTGATTACAAAACCAGCTTTCCATCTCGTCAAATGTTAGGTATTGACGGCCTTTACTTTCTTTTATTTCTTTTCTCAGGTCTGGCAATAGTTCTTCAATTTTCACCCATAATGATGGCAGAGTGGTACTCAGATGAGGATACAAAACTGTGTCACTTCCAATTCGGAGCAGTTCCTGTCACAAGAAAATTACACCGTTTCAACCAGATATATTCTAAAGGTATGATGGAAAACACACCAAGGTGTGTCATTTTAACACAACTTTTGGGAGGGTGCATTTTATTAGCACACCCTAAAGTCAAAAAAACACATCTAAGTGTTTAAAAACCCCAGTAATGCCAAGGGGGGTGGGTAAGTGGGCTCATATGGACCCCAGGCCCAGAAAAAATCAGCGAGCCCTGTTGGCTGGAAAGTACTAAATTGAATTCAGATTTTGTATCACTGAAATAAAGGACTATTGCTCGTGTGCTGATGTGTCATCAGTGGTTCTTAGTAAAATAAGATATGACAATATGATCATTTTCACATTCCAGTTTGGCAACTTCCTTGTTCCACACACAAAAAGATAACATGCCATTAATGTGCATGGTTCAACCTTGAAATAGTACCTTAGAGAATAGACAATATAAACTCATTCATGGAATACTGAATTAATAGATGTGACAGAATGTTTGACAAACCTGCTGTAAAATTTTGAGCTTTGTATTACCTGTATTTATTAATTTAAATTTTGCATTGTTTTACTATTATGGCCACTTCTTAAGTCCATATGGTGAGGTATTAGTGCATTACAATGAATTCATTGGGCAAATTAAATGTCTTGTAAAAAAATCCTTAAAATTAAAGAATACAAAGTTTCATTCTGCCTAATACTTAGTGAGGTTAGTCAAAATAACTTTCAGCTGGGGGAACTACCAACTTCTTTACCTCTACCCACTGGGGCCAGCAGCAACTCTCAGCAGAACTGTGAAAAACAACACACCTTGGCATGTTACAAAACACAACATGAACAGTTAAGAAACACACCTTGGTATGTATTTCAAAAAACACCTTTAAATGGCACACCTTGACAGCACACCTTTTATCCAAAACAACGATTGTTAATTTAACACACCTTTGAAGTAAAATGCACTTTTGCACATCACACACCTGTTACATTAACACTACCTTCAAACAGTAACACACTTTTCAAACACCACACCTTTGCCAGTTGGTTTGCCAAGCTATAGGCCTTGTTGAACAGGAATTATGAGTCAAAGGCAAAGCATGCATGTTCTGTTTCATGTTCTAATTTTTTCCATACTCATACTTGTTCTAATGGTTTTAAGATTAAAAATAATTCTGCCATAACTATGCATGCAAATATGATTCATGATTTGTATAAATATGAAGAACAAGTTGACTCATGCCCCAAGACAAAATTACCGAGGTGGTAATGTCTTTTTCACAGACCTTTACGTCAGTAGTGGTCTTTTTCTGGGAATTTCCTGAAAATTTAAGTTGATATTTTGTGTTTTACTTTGGTTTTAGACTGAAGATTTTGAGTTCAATGATCAACATCATTTGAAAGTGCTTCTTTGAATTTTTTTTCACCAGCCTTTGTCATCAGTTCTTGGTAATGACAAATGCTGCAACCCTCCCAGAATTACATGACCCAGTTGTAAACCATATTAACCAAGCTATCACTAATGAGCCTCATGTGGCCTGTGAAACCAATATAGCTGCTGGTATCAAATCCAAACAAAACCTAAAATTAACACATCAATTAACACACCAGGCACCACATATATTCCATTAAGTACATAACTATTTGTTAAACAAAACATCTTTCAGTAAGCTGGGCTATATATAACACACCTTAAGTTGCAATGAACATCTTATCTTATGATTTATTTATTTACATCTAGCTTAAGGTGTGTATAATAGCAATATTGAATGTTTGTTAAATTTCACAACTTAAGGTGCTTTAACTTAAACACCTTAGTTGGTCTGAAAAAAGGGTTGCCAATGTATGTAGAAAACCACATCAAGGCATGTTGAAAACTCACCATGGTGTGTAAGGAAAACACACCTTAAGATATGTTTAATTACACTTTTTACGGTGTACGTAATTTTGAACAATAACTTTTGCTAAAATGTGCAGATAAGAAAACAAGACCGTGTCACTTACACTTTTCGGCATACTCAAATCCTCATCTATGGCAGATGCAACAACAATTGCTGTTTCCGAGTTAGAGCGACACGTTTTCTGATCTGATGCAGACACGAGGCTGTTGGGGAGTACCGGCCTCTTTCTTGTCGCTAACTCAAGCTTCTTAATTCGATTGATGTTGTAAGGATCCCTGTTATCAATCTGCTCTTTATCCCTTTTTATTGCCGCTATATCAGCGATTTCTTGTTTGCTAATTTTGTCCAACATATGCACACATTTATCTTCTACAATGCTCTTTTCAACTAGGTCAGATTTTGTAGCAGTCACCATTATTACTGGCCGCAATACAATGCTTTTTAACTCGTCAATCCACTTGCCAGCATTTTCATGATATGATTTATCAGTCATTTCATATGCTAACAAATCCACAACCAAAAGAAACAAGGAATGTTCTTCAACGAAGTAATGGCTTACACTTTGGTACTCCATCTGACCACCGAAGTCCCACATTTCTAGTTCAAGATCTTCATTCGTAGGATCGGGAAACCACTTTCTAATCTCAACACCTTCAGTCCTCTCCTGTGGTTTTGTCAACTTTGACTGTCCCATCAATAAACTGTTAATCAAACTCGTCTTTCCAGCACCAGAATTTCCAATCACCTGCACTCTAAGCCGTTTAGAATGAACTGTACCGAACTTGGCAATGTCTTTGAAATATTTCAGTATCGCGCTTGGGTTGTCGCAGATAACTTGTGGTGGCTTACCTAGCACATTGTCTTCAAGGTAAAATTCCACATTGTTGGCGATTAAGGTGGTAAAACGTTCAGGCAATTCCTTAAGTTTGTTTGAACTCATATCACAGTAGGAAAGTCTAGAAAGTTCAAATATACCATTTGGTACATGATCGATTCCACAGTCGTTTAACTGTATTGTTCTCAATTGTGATGTAGTTTGGATGGAAAATTCTTTGTCACCAAAATTATTGAAGGAAAGGTTCAGATCTTCTAAACTAATGCAATTCTCCAGTCCATCCGGGAACTTATCAAGACCACACCACCTCATATTCAGCTTCTTCAAATTCTTCAATCCAGTAATAGAAAATGGCTGCTTGCCAAGGTCCTTGTTCCCCGAAAGGTCCAGATCCTCTAAACTAATGCAATTTTTCAGTCCATCCGGGAACTTTTCAAGATTACACCACTTCATAATCAGCTTCTTCAAATTCTTCAGTCCACTAATAGAAAGTGGATGCTTGCCAAGGTCCCTGTTCGATCGAAGGTACAGATCTTCTAAACTAATGCAATTTTCCAGACCATTCGGGAACTTTTTAAGACCACACCCACTCATACACAGCTTCTTCAAATTCTTCAGTGCAGTAATAGAAAATGGCTGTTTGCCAAGATGGTAGTTGTCATGAAGGTCCAGATACTCTAAACTAATGCAATTTTCCAGTCCTTCCGGAAACTTTTCAAGACCACACCAACTCATATTCAGCTTCTTCAAATTCTTCAGTCCAGTAATAGAAAATGGCTGCTTCCCAAGGTCGTTTCCCCAAAGGTCCAGATCTTCTAAACTAATGCAATTTTCGAGTCCATCCGGGAAAGTTTCAAGACCACACCAACTCATATTCAGCTTCTTCAAATTCTTCAGTCCAGTAATAGAAAATGGCTGCTTCCCAAGGTCGTTGTTCCCAAAAAGGTCCAGATCTTCTAAACTGATGAGATCTTCGAGTCCTTCTGGATAAGCATTTAATTTACAACTGAAAATGGTAAGTCGTTTCAATTTCACAAGCTCACGAACTGAAACTGATTGGTCCTGGAAATCATTGAAATATAATCCAAGTACCTCCAGTTCTTTCATCGTGGTTATGGCTGACGGAAAGGTCGTCAGTCCGCAGTTGTACAAGACAAGTTTTCGTAGATTTAAAACATTGCATGATAACTGGAAATGATCACCTATCGGATCATCAAAGATGTATAACTCTTGAAGGTTGTGTGCTTGATCCATTTGTGTTGGTAAAATCTTCTTTCCATCGGCACATAACAAGAACTTTTCAAGCTTTGACATATCCTTAAGCGAAATTTCGCGGCATTCTGATGAAACGTCAAGCTGAATTACTTCACTGTCTGACGTTTCTAAAGCAATATCCTGTAAAGAAATTTCAGGGAAACTTTCGATGCATTTTGTCGTTCCTCTCGTACCAACATTTACAGTTAACATGTCTCCTGGTTCCCCACTCGCAATAATCAGTTCTTCTAAATCATCAACAGTGTCCCTGTCAAGACGATCAATTACACCAGTTTCATAATGTCTCAGTGTCAGTCGCCGCAATTTCTTTTTGCTTGAAGAGAAAAGTTGACCTTGGAACAATACTTTGCATCGTATGTCCAGACGAATTAGACCATGTTGATCAGTCTCGAGCTGGCAGGTCTTCCACAAGCATTTGTTGTATTCAAATCTTTTGTAAGCTGGGTTGCCGTCCTTGCACTCGTCAAATGCGCTTATTGAAACATGGTGACCCAAATTACCGATGCTATTTTCCAGCCACTTGGTCACACTTTGATGAAAAAGCAGAATTTTCTTGACTTGTGGATTGTTTAAAACTTCGGAAGGAATAGGTTCCTCCGAAACACCGCTAGCTCTAAGGTCAATCACTTCTCCGCTCTGATCATTGTTTGAACACTTGAAAACGTTTCGCGTCAAAGAACTTTCACCCATTTTCAAGACCTCTCTAGTTAAAATGTAATAGTGCTTCCTTGAGCTTAAACGGTATCAACAATTTACGCAAAACTCTAAGAACACCGTGAAGGAAAAATGTTGATTTTCGATTTACTCTTGTAAATGCAAACGGGATTGTTTCTTATATTTTAGCTGGAAAAAATCGGTTTAGATATTGTTAAATGAAAAATGACATCCGTTGACGAAGATTAAAACAAATAAAAGACAAATACCATAAAAAATAACGAGGGAGTTCATGCAAACACTACGGCAACGTCTTCTCTAACGTGTTCATACAATAGAAATTTTAACAAATAAAGGAATTAATCAAGTTCTAGTCCCAAGTGTATTTTCAACACCGTCCTACTTTGCACGGTACTTCGTCCAGAGCACCCTACTTCCGCAGTTTTATTGCTACGATGGTACATAGAACGTGGAAGATCTTTGGTCGTTTAAATGTTTACAAGAAGATCAGAGCTGCCGAGGAAAGTTTCACAGGAGTAAAAATAGCATTGACAGTTCATTACACCGTTAATGGCATGTTATTCAACCAAAATGCTGAAAAATTAATCTACGTTCTTAAACGGCGTCACCCTAATGGTTTGCTTGAACTCCCTGCTGTTTCATTTTGTACGGAATGCAGATTTAAACAAACAAGGATTATGCAGGGGAGAAACTCATGAAGGATCTGTGGCTAAAGTAATTGTTTAATAATATGAATGTATGCGAAGAATAAACTGGAATAAAGGACAAACATGGTATTAAAACTATACTCGTGCAAAAGAAGTAAGGCATTGGGGTTTATACAACAGTATAGTTTACTATCTGTAGTGTAGGCTTGTGCAACACACATAGCATCAGGTGACTACTTGAATTGTATTGTTTCTGATCACTCGTACCGTACACATAAAGTTATCATTTACTATGCAATATCAGCTAACCTAATTACAACGGTGAACACTTCACTTATTTACACACCAACAGAATTAAAAACCTCCAGAAAAACTACAAAATAAATACGAGTACCTTAAAAGTTGACCACGTCCGCTATTCGTAGATTCTCAGTCCAACTAGCACTGTTGGTGCTTCGCTCCATCTAGTATTTCGCTCAACTAAATAACAAAATTAGGATTGATATGGGAGTTATTACACGAAAATCTTGATTGAAAGATGAATATTAGTGTTCAGCAAATGACTTAAAGGCATGACGCGAGGACTGATGAAAGGTATAAAAATTTATTACTAACGTTTCGTTGCTTTAAAGCGCAATATGATCAGAGCGGTTATAAGGTCATTACAAGAAATATGTATGTTCATATATATACTGTATATATATATATATATAAAATAATAAATTTAAAATAAAGCTAGCCAACAGACCCCCATATAGTCAACAAAATCCCAGGAATGTCCATCGGATTATTCAACCAAATATTGATATTCTGACATAAGTAACAAAAAAAGTTTTAACCTCGATTTAGCTGGCTATAAAACATTTTGTTCTTAAATGGTTTGCTGGAGATTTGTAATGTTTTTTTTCCAATACGGCCAGAAATCACGTTGTTTGTTGGTGTACAGAACTTAATTGCTGATCACAATCACTTGATTCAGACGGGAGACCAAACGTTAAATTTCAAACTACTCACTTTCCCAAAACATTTCGTTTTACTTTACCGTTGCGGAGTTCAGTTCGAGCTCACGAAACTGCGATTTATATTTCATATCCACCACTTGATGTAAACATTAGAAAGGTCAAGCAACACAGAGTTGATTCATTTTACTTTAAGTTAGGCACAGGAATTGAATTGAAAGATAAGTACCATCCCAGCCAATCGCTCTAATTACTCGATCACGTTTCCTGTTTTTGTCAACAGTTTGGCCAACAAGGCACTGGAGGGATGTGCCCACTAAATTTAACTCAACTGGTCTTGTAATTCTGAGAAATATCACACAAAACTTAATAAAATACTTCAGGATCACTCTCGGAGGGACAAAAATGCAGAATGTTTTTTAGTTGTCTTACTCCTAGGGCAAAAATTCTCCATTCCTGTGCTATATGATCTCAGTAGACCTCCCCCATGAAATCTTCTCGTTCGGCTGGGCTCTGCACACTTACTTGCTTAAGGCTACGACTAGCACTCATTCCCAACCACATATAGAAACGCTTTCCAACTGTTGGCTCTTTTTTTGACTTTTATATGACAAATAGCTCCCATTTTACGGTTGCCTGGTCGGTTATGGATGCACAGGAAACGTCAACATAGAATCAAAATTGGCTCCAAAGTGAAACTAGGTCGAGTGGCTCATTAATGTTCTCACCAAGCTATGACGTCTTTTGTGTGTCTATAACTGAAAAAAAAAGGGCAGCATAGAAAACGTTCATTTTACACAGTTAAAACGAAGTTGAAGCTCTCGTAAAATTTTTAGTGTATCGACCACCCATCGTCCATGATTTGCACAATAAAAAACAAAGCAATTACACTGCTTGGTGATATTGGATTGTGTATTGTGATTGGCTCGTAGAATTCACACCACTGTGTGCTTCGTTCATCAAGTCATCACTACAATCTGTTCTACAACAAATCTGATCTATTTGTCCGAAGAATTTTATTCGTTTCAGAATATTCTTAGCACAGTCTTCTTTGAGTTACGATTTAAACTTGAGATAGCTCTGACTCCAACATCAATCCACCAACTGATGGTTCTAAACGATCACTATGGATAAAGCTGCCGTCGCTCATTGCATCCAGCTCTAAATTGGAATCCCTCAAGGCATAGCACATCAGCCAACCTGGGCTTTGAAAACACGACTGAGGTGGTCATCGCACGCTACTTTAGTACACTTGTAGAAGCAAAAGTTTGCCTATAACATTTGCCTTTAATTTAAACTATTTATACAATGAGAAGATTTTGTTCTGCTGGTGTCAATTAGATGTAAGAAAACGGAGTTAGAAGTGTATATCTCACTCTTCCCAGATACACATTGGTCTGTGCGAGACCTGTCCAAAACACTTTCCAATCACGAATATAAATTGAACTTTCAAAACGTCACACACAAAGTGATTTGGGAACATAGCCGATAAAATTACTTGTGATCCATACTTCATTAATTTTCTTTAACCTTGTGTTATGAGCACTGCTCATTCCGCTCTAATACCTTTTCAGTATTTCACCATGTTTCCTTACTGAGAAGAACATGTTTTGTTAAAACGATAGGACACTTTCCACGTTAGAAAAGGGCACAAAAAATGGCGGCGAAAACATGTCAGTAATGTTCCACGGTTTTGACGTTCTTGTGCCTTTTTCTTCTTTGTTGTGTAAGTTTACCATCAGTATTCATGCTGATGATTGGAGGTTACGCTCAGATTAGGGTCAGCGGAAATAGTTGAACCTGGACCAAACGAAGCTGTAATTTATTACAAACCAATGTCCGTGCATGGTGTTCGTTAACGCGTTCCTGTCTCTAATTTCCTGGGAGGGATGTAGTTTCTAATTCAATTAACTTGAACAGCTAGCACTGGCGACCAAAAGTAAGCAAAAAATTCGACAAAAATTTGAACCCCACACGAACTTGCTTCAAGCCAATGCAAGCAGACATGCACGTCAGAACTTGCGACAATTTCCATTCTTGCTTGGTCTAGAACATACCATGATGTAGCTTCTGACATTTTCGAATTCAGTGAATCTATTAGAAAGTTCGATTGCTATCCATTCATCCATGCCGCTATAACGAATTCTATTACCAACAG
Source organism: Heliopora coerulea (assembly GCA_030142905.1). Lineage (NCBI taxonomy): Eukaryota > Metazoa > Cnidaria > Anthozoa > Scleralcyonacea > Helioporidae > Heliopora > Heliopora coerulea. The sequence goes on along the minus strand of JASJOG010000457.1, from coordinate 130,993 downwards.
CGTTGCCACGGGGTAATTGAGAAAATCCCCAGATCACCCCGGAGAAAAACCCCAGAATAGAAAGAAAAACCTCAGATCGGAAACCGTGGGTGTGGAACAGTTGGTATTTGACTTGGTTTGTTAAAAAAAGAACTGACTTGCAGTGTGTTTTGTTTTGCTTTGAATGTATTGACATGCTTTCTCGTGCCTTTATGTCTCATTAAATCTGTCTTATTTGCATCCTTTAACTTGCATTCACACACTGAACAAAATGCACCAGATTTATTTGTTGGGTCTTTTGCAAGCCAGTCTTTTAATTCTGGATCTTGTAGCCATGCATCACAGAAAGTTTGCTTGTACCACGTTTTTGCTTTTTTTGTTGAAGGGCCAAGCTGGGCTTCCCCTGTCGAGTAGCTTTTATTTTTTTCGGATGACATTATTAAAAACATGTGAAAGAGTAAGATGATTGACATGTTAGCATTGCGTGCGTCTGCGGAACGCAAAACCAGCAGTAATTTTTTAATATACTTTATATAATCAAATCGTAATTTTTTAGTGTGATAATAAATATACACGTTGGACACCAAGTGCCCCGAAATTATACCTGATTCTTAAAATAATAAAAAATTATGATCTTATGGAAAAACCCTACATTTCATGACAAAAACCCTAGAACCCCAGGTTGAAGTAAAAAACCCCAGATCTGGCGTTAAAACTCCAGGCGTGGCAACGTTGATTACCAAGGAAGATGCTTTTGCAAACATCCGATAGCTCGCGAAACCTGCTGTCATAGCGAGCGAAGACTTTCAAATTAATGGTCTACCAAAATACTCAAGGTTGATAGCGGTGAAAGGCGAGTTGCAGATTCATATTTTAACAAAGTTTAACCTTTAACCCCCATCTTAAAGATACTATAAACCATGATAAATGTCTCAACAATTCACCTATCATAACTTAGTGCGTTAACTTACCTCTTACATGTTTTTGGTATATTTTGCTTCGATGAATGGATGAATGTTCCCAACTTTAAGGCTGATTAACACCTCATATGTTTCGCTTCTAAAACAAAACATCACCTCCAAAACTTACTTAATTTCTGCCAATGCTCAAATGGACGGCAATAAAAGGATGAACTTAAAATAAATGTTTACGGCTGATAACCGAATTCTTCATTCATAAAATCGAGTGTCGTTTAACTGATTTATGAGACGACCCAACTTACCTTGCTCCTAGTCGCCTCTCGTTTTGACAATACGATCAGTTTCACTCATGTATTCTTCCTTGATGACCTTGGCTTAAGCTGTGCACAAATGAACATAAATGTGCTCCTTGACATACAAAAATTCTTAACCAATTATCACTTTCAGATTCAGTCCATGAAACACTGTTCGTTCCCAGAAGATATTCTGACGAGGTGTTCAAATAACGCCAACAGGGCGCAAAATTTTGGAAAAGAAAAAAAATATTAAAGCGATGTTGAAGCAATCTTTAAACACATTCAAATTTCTTTCAACATGCTTTCAACAGCTTTCAACATGTTTCAACATTGTTGAAACGTCTGTTCAAACGATCCCAACACTTCATTCAACAAATGTTGGGCAAATGTTGAAGTAAATGTTGAAACCGTTTAATACGGCCTTGACTTCGGCTTGACTCAATAAAAAATCGAACCTCCCTGAGCCTGTCGCGAACAACATTGACTAATACATTATCGGCTTTTTTCGATTTTAGCGGGATATTTGAGACCGATGAGGGATTTTTTTGCTGAGTGTGAATGCCTTCTCAAAGCAAACTGGGATCGATCTCAGATCAGTCTCAGATCAATCCAAGTTAGATCGATCTCAGTGTCAACGGCCCCTTAATTATCATTTCAGTTGTTCCAATTTATCTGATGTAATCACAGAACGTTGGTTAGTCATCAGTTACTATACTGATCGTATGCCATTTAACAGACAAATAATTGCAAACTTCAACCCAAATAGAGAAATGACTCGTTTGGAGTTGACTGGAGTGTATAAACATGTAACAGAAGAAGCTACCTGTCACAGGAAATGGAGAGAAGCAGTAGGTGTCACATTAAAAAACAATTCGCTAATCATGATTGTCGCAATAACAGTTAGAAGCTAAAGCGGAATTCAGGTACAGGGCGAGAAAATCCCTTTTCTATAGAAAACTCTCTCTTGGAAGGAAGATGCTTTTGCTTTCATGTTTCTCGGTTATGTCAAGGACAAATTGAAGCAAGAAATATTAATTTGTATGAATTTCAAAACATTTATTAATCAACTCATTTCTATCTTAGTCTTTTGTTTCTTTAGACAGCATTGAGTTTAAAACCAACTCTTCATCGAGAGCTAATTCAATTAAAATTGACTGTGCAGACATTTTTGTTAGAAGAAAGAAGTTTCTTGGAATGTAGTTTTAAACAGGTATGGAACGACATAAAGTTTCCAAACCTCGGAGATAAACTTTCAAGAGCTACATCGAAGTTTTGTAGGTCCTGTAGTCGGAAATAAAGTTCCCATGATTAGAAAAACAACTCATTTCCAGAGATATTAATCTAGTAGAGTGCTACGTTTGTAGTGTGTGACCGACGTGTAAAAACCAAAATGAAACACTTCATCGGTTTAAAATCGTGGCTATTGATTTTCAGGGCGGAAAACGTAGACGTAATATAAAGATGAGAGCCCAGTTCAGGATTTTTATATGGAGAACCATAACGACAGAAAAAACACAAAGTATTCAAAACAACTAAAATTAGTAATGTTGTTTTAAATACTTTGTGCTATTTCTGTCGTTATGGTTCTCCATATAAAAATCCTGAGCTGGGCTCTCATCTTTATGTTACGTCGACTTCATTGGTTTCTTCGAGGCCCTTCGGGAATAAAATACGTCTCAGCTATGAAGTGAAAGTTACATTAATTCGCTACTAAAGATTTACAACTCCTTGTTTCTTCCTTGTTAAAAAGCAAATAACTTAACGATACATTCACAATGACTCTCCCCAGCACAGATGTTTTGCTAAAGAATTGTTTGTATTCCAACCACCACAAGAAACCTCGGAACTTAAAGTCCTCCCGTCGACTACATTCCGCATCGACTTTAAAACTTATGAACAACTGTTTGTTTACATTTTACTTATTTGACCCGTTTAAGTAAAAAGAATGATTTGCTAAGTAACAGACCAGCTAAACTTTTCCAAGGTTCGGTGCCGTTTCTTGCTACAGTTTATGCTAAAATTAGCGTTTAAGCGCTCCTACAAACCTGAAATTTGACATAAAAACTGAAATATTAACTATTTAGGAAGCTCTCATGTTTCTCAAACATCAAACTGCTAGGAATAGAACTGATGCAATATCATATTTCGCCTACACTCCGACGAGAAAAACATCTCTTAACAGTATTAGCAAACGTCTTACAACAAATCGTTCTCGGCTTCAAGCTTTGATCGATCAAGTGCGGACTAGTTACTTGGAAAAACTGTCATCTATTCGAAATATCTGCGATAAATGTGACAATTACCTTTATTCTTGCTTCCCTCTTCTAAACACAGATGATTTTCATACCAACGAATGTCCTCCAAATCTTTCAGGTTAAACTTACAGACCTACGGTAAGTTTTGAAAACAACATGAATTACGTGCATGCTGGATACGTACTGAAGTTTCAAGTGCGGTTTCGCATATTTAAAACGTAATTTTCGGCAATCAATTGACAGTTTCCCTTATTACGCCTGGTGAGCGAAATTACCATAATACTTAGCAGTAATTCCTAAGTTAGTATTCTTTACTAATCATGCATTTATATATTTACTTACAGAAAACTTTATAACTCACGGTAAATCCTAATAAAACTCTTTTCTCAAACAGGAAACGAAACTTTTTTCGAAACGAACTCTGTCTCAAAATCCATTTTAGAATGCGTCTAAACTTTGTTAACATTTTCTTTCAATCAGCTATTGAAAGGGATCTTAACATTTCGCAATATTTCATCAAATTGACCATTCTATGCATGAGTTTTTTCTTTTGTCCCGTCTTCTCTATGTTCTCTCATTTGTTCTTTTGTTCTACGTCTGCAACGTTATTTTTCCTTATTTGAAACGGTGGTGGATCTTCATCATAAGACGTCCAAGAATTACATCGATGTTTTGGAGACTTTTGACTGGGAAACAAAATACCCCTCGTTAGAATACGATTCGATTCCAGAGATTTGCAAAAAAACTCTTTTCTCAAAAAGAAAACGAAACTTTTTTTGAAACGAACCCTGTCTCAAAATGCATTTTTGGAATGCGTCTAAACTTTGTTAACATTTTCTTTCAATCAGCTATTGAAAGGAATGTTAACATTTCGCAATATTTCATCAAATTGACCATTTTATGCATGACTTTTTTCTTTTGTTCCTTGTTCTCTTTATGTACGAAATTCAGCTTTTTTATGGCTGCGATGTAATTTTAATAAATCTATCTATCTATCTATCTATCTATCTATCTATGTACGGGATTTACATCGATAGCTAACCCAAACGTTTGCTTTTCGTTTGGGAATATTATAGTTCTGGTGACAAGATCGAAGTGGTTGCTGGACTGTTTTGATATATCAGTTAATTGATTAGTTATTTGGTATGATATAAATCTCAGGTGATTACTGTTTCTTACTGTTAGCTACGAGGCTATTGTCTTCAATTTGTCCCTTACTCAAAAGTTTCACAAAACAAACCACAGTCGCTTCCTTGAAACTTTAACTTACTCCAATCAATTGGTGAAGCTGGAGCTACGAAGTCAGAGTTTCGAAGACTTCCTCACCAAATGAATTTGGCTACCAGAAAACCACTAACAGTAATGACGCACTATTGGATACAATGATCATAGTATTAATGGTATTTCGTTAATTTAATATTTCTGGTAGTAAGACATGTCAACTTAAAGTTCGTGAGCCACTTGCCGAGCTGAACAAACGGGACTTGGAGGAACGACGCGGTAGGTGTCACATTAAAAAAACAATTTATTAATCACGATTGTTGTAATGGCAGGCGGCAAATGCGGAATTGTGATATCGAGCAAGCCGTTTACTAGCAAGAAACCCTGGGACGGAGGATTCTTTGGCTTTTATGTTCCTGAGCTATATTGCTACGAATAAATTGACGCAAAAATGTTTAATTTGCATGATATTCGAAATGCCAGTTAATCACTATATTTCATGCAATCCTCGCCTTTCTCTTCTTTTAGACAGTCGCCAGTCTTTGTGGTGAAGACGAAAATCATCAAAACCGAGGCAGTTAAAATTGACTATGCAGATATTTGTGGCATAAAACCATTGTATTGCTCAAGTTGCTTTAAACACATGTGAAGCATAGAAGAAAAAAAATTAAAAATTCTTCACATTATTTTTCCTTGTCTGAAACGTTTTGAGTTTGGGTGGTGGATCTCCAACATAAAACGTCAAAGAATTACATCGAAGTTTCGGAGACTTTTGACTGGGAAACAAAATACCCCTCGTTAGAATACGATTCGATTCCAGAGATTTGCAAAAAAACTCTTTTCTCAAAAAGAAACCGAAACTTTTTTTGAAACTAACCCGGTCTCGTAATGCATTTTGGAATGCGTCTAAACTTTGTTAACATTTTCTTTCAATCAGCTATTGAAAGAAATGTTAACGTTTCGAAGTATTTCATCAAAATGACCATTTTATGCATGACTTTTTTCTTTTGTTCCTTGTTCTCTTTATGTTCTCTCATTTGGTCTTTTGTTCCAGGTCTCGAATGTATAAGACAATATACGTTAAAGAATATAACCATCAGTTATATACCGTGCATAGTTCTTGCCCATCATCAGGTTCGCTGATAACTTGAAAGGGGTGGTATAACTTTGTGACTTCCAAGTCAAGATAGGAATACAGGCACAGAAGATCGTTCAAGCTGTGAGTGAGCCATACCACGTCGACGTTAATTGTTTATCGTCGACCTTTGGACCTATTAACTGAAGCCTTTATCTGACCAAGTTGCATCAGCTGTTTGGTTGTATCGTATGAACATTGTAGCCGCTTGCTCATAAAAATAAGCTATGAAATTGCGGGGTTTTTTCAAAAAAAACAACAGGAGTCTTACTTGTGGATACCGGAGTAAACGCTCAGAAACCCTCGTTCACCTGACCTTTTTGTCACAACTTTTTCATTTTCTCATCCATCAGGCTCCTGTGGTTAAGAACATAATTGACATCTCTTGCTAATTGAAAAGTCTGGCGTTTGTTTGCGAATATTTATAACTCTCGAGACAACATGAAGGGTTTATATCACATGAACAAACGTAGGTACTTGCTCATAAAAATAAACCATATTATTTTACGAATAAGCAACTTTACTACGGGGCACCGAAGTAAACGTCCAGATATCCTAGTTTATCTGATCGATTTCTCATGGATTTTTTATTTTCCTATGCAACAGGTTCCCAGTGGCTATGTATGGGATTTACATCGATAGCTAACCCAAAAGTTTGGTATCCGTTCGACAATGTTATAGTTCTGATGACAAGATCGAAGTGGTTGCTGGACTGTTTTGATATATCAGTTAATTGATCGGTTATTTGGTATGATATAAATCTCAGGTGATTACTGTTTCTTACTGTTAGCTACGAGGCTATTGTCTTCAATTTGTCCCTTACTCAAAAGTTTCACAAAACAAATGACAGTTGCTTCCTTGAAACTTTAACTTAATGAACTAGATTGGTCAAGCTGGAACTACGAAGTCAGGGTTTCGAAGACTTCCTCACCGAATGAATTTGGCTACCAGAAGATCACTTACAGTAATGACGCACTGTTGGATGCACTGATCAAAGTATTAATGGAATTTCGTTAATTTAATATCTCTGGTGGTAAGACATGTCAACTTAAAGTTCGTGAACCACTTGCCGAGCTGAACAAACGGGACTTGGAGGAACGACGCGGTAGGTGTCACATTAAAAAACAATTTATTAATCACGATTGTTGTAATGGCAGGCGGGAAAAGCGGAATTGTGTATGTCAAGTAAGCCCTTTATGAGCAGGAAACTCTCACAAGGAGGATTCTTTGGCTTTTATGTTCCTGAGCTATATTGCTATGAATGAATTGACGCAAATATGTTTAATTTGCATGATATTCAAAATGCCAGTTAATCACTATATTTCATGCAATCCTCGCCTTTCTATTCTTTCAGACAGTCACGAGTCTTTGTGGTGAAGACGAAAATCATCAAAACTGAGGCAGTTAAAATTGACTATGCAGAGATTTTTTGGTAGAAAACCATTGTATTACTGCAACTTTAAACACGTGTGAAGCACAGAAGAAAAAAGATTAAAAATTCTTAACATTATTTTTCCTTGTTTGAAACGTTTTGAGTTAGGGTGGTGGATCTCCGTCATAAAACGTCCAAGAATTACATCGAAGTTTCCGATACTTTTGACTGGGAAACAAAATACCCCTCGTTAAAATACCATTCAATTCCAGAGATTTGCACGGTTTTCAACCCAAAGTTCTCCAAAACTTTGATGATACCTTGCATATTTTGAGTCGAAGACTTAATCGGTCTGGGATACAAAAATATCGGAGATCTTGCATTATATCACCGTCTTTAACATAATTGTTGACCATGGCAAAGACTAGTATAATTTAAGTTGGACAAATTGAATAATATATCGTAGGGTTCTACGATAATAAGGTGATAATAACGTTCGGTCTTGTCCATATCGTCTTAAAGATTGATCACCTAGATCAATCATTTTATGCTTGGTAAGAGGTCTTTTGCCTTATGTAAAGTAAAAGAAAAATTTGGTGAAATTGTTTTTTAAATACAGTGAACTCCCTCTAAGATGGACACCTTCGGGACCGCTCTTACTATCCGTATAAGAGACGTGTCCGTCTTAGAGAGAGATGAAGCAATCTGACACAGCCTTTCAAAATTAAAGTGATTAAGCCTAGGTCACTCAGCGTCAGTCTTTCTGCCGTGAGAGAACGATCCTGACATTTCGAGTGAAAACCCTTCAATGTAAATCAGGTATTTAACCACTCGATTTAGAATTTGTTAATTTTTGGAACAGAAGTCATCTTCGTTATTGTGACATTAAAATTTCGTTACCTGAATCTATTGATCAGGCCGTTATTTGTCCGCTCTGAGAGGTATTTTGAACGTTTGTCCACTTGACTAGTGTCCGTTGTCGGTTTTACAAAGAAGTCCGTCTTAGAGAGAGTTTGATTATGGTAAAATGACGTATAAACGGCCGGGACCAAAACATCCTTGGAGTTTTAATACCGAAATCACTTACAATCATAAAACAACTCCTATATCCTCAATGTTACCTGAGGTGTAAACGTTCTAAATTCTTCCAAGCAGTTTGTTTTGTCCGTAAAAGCATCGTCTTAATATCATTCCAGCTGTTCTGGGACATAAGTACAGTATGAATAGGGACTCAGCAGAGTAGAGATTGAAAGAACTTCGCATTTCCTCAACACTTACCCATCCTCTTCCCAAACAACGTTTGCACCGTTTGTATCCTCCTCCATAACATTCATGACATTGCTTGATAAACTTAAAAAAAAAGGAATAACTTTAGCTCAAGAACAACTAAGAGTCCGGATTCAGTTTCGATCCGCTAACTTTCCGCCAACATATTTCACGTGAGGTACTGTAGTAACATGGTCGACGTTGTTTATCTGTGATACTGAATCACTGCTTCAACTTGGAAGGAAATTTCCTTCCAAAAGTAAATTTTGGTATCAGGAAAGGTAAAAGAGGAAATACTGTAAGAGAGGACATTTTAAGATTTTAATTTTCTTTTGATTTAAAGCGACTCGAGGAACTTTTACCGAAAAAAGCATTGAAAAAAGAAAACATTGTGGTCAATGAGCGACATTACTGGCTCAATTACTGTACCTTGACTGACACAGTGTGAGGAACTTCAACTCGTGTGCTACTTTGAATAAACATTTGTGATGGTTGAACCATAATATCCCATGGACCAGGTGCATGTACGTTGACTAGTCCGTCAACTATTTGCCCTGTATTCAGAAAAGGTCGTTAGATCACATTACGACAGAACTACTTTTAACCTCCTTTCAATAAGTCACAAAATATTTCCACAAATACAGTACCCTTTATGTTATGTGACAGTGAACACTTAAGTTTGTGACAAAGAAAAGTTTTATGAGTTCCTGGAATTAAACCTTCAACTCTCAAATAACCAATAAGAAACTTTAACCAGTGAACTATGGATATGGTCTAAAACAATGACTGATGGTAGTTTACAAGTAGGTTACTGTAAAATCTATAAAATGCTGATCCCCAGTGAGGTTCACCAACCACTGACATGTTCTCAAATGATGAGAGAGGGTAACATATGAAAATATCACTGTATAACCCATAAACTGCAGATCTCCAGGCAGATGCCACCAACCATTAAACTAAGTGTACATATTCTCAAACAGTTACCATATACCACAATATGCAAGTGAAGTGTAGTGAAATGAAGCCGAAGTTCACAATCAAGGATCAAATTATGGTAATCCTCCATCTCATATCTGGCATTTCATGAATTCCTTAACTCAACTTTGGAGGAGCTACTTTTCAACTTGAAACTAGAGGGCAAGGTACAGTATAGGGGTAGTACACCAACTGTCATCCATAAGTCAGCAAATATTGGTTTACAGTTGGCAAAAATAACGTTTTTAAAAGTGAAAAATATGTTCTTAAATAACAGTATTTGACTGGCTAATTTGAAATTACAAATATTATTACTAAATTTGTGCTACAGTAACTGCACCTGATTACTCTGAAAAACTACTCTCCACATGACCCACGACAGAAGCCTTACTACCACTCAGTTTGAAACCAATCTTTACTCACCAGTATATGGCTCGAACTGCCAGGCTGTTGATCATGATTCAGTAAATGTTAATAACTTGTACTGTCAAAAAAAGAATTGTGAAGTGGTAAGGGTAATCAGGCTAGACAAAATTGTATCAACACTAAGATCATATATAATTATGATTTTAATAATGTTATGAGTAACAATAATAATAATTAGCTATAATTAATGTTAAAATTAATAATAATAAAGGAATATCAGTAAATTACAAAATAGTGCATTTCTGCCAATGAGAATGAAAAATCAGGGAGCTATACCACAATGTGCTGGTGAAGTGTTGTGAAATGAAGAACAAGTTCTCAACAAAGGATAAGATAAACCGTTGATCTAAAATTAAGAAGCTTTTCTTTTTTCTTGTTTTTGTTATACTTTACTCACATGATAAGCACTTGATGGTTTAATGTCATCTATTACCATGTCCTGGGCAGGGTCCACACCATAACAACATTTAGTTGAGACATATTCCAACATTGCTTCTCTTGCCTCCTCAGGTGTGATTGCAGCTGCACTAAGAACAAAACATTTGAATAGAAAAACTAATACAGTTTTAACTCTTTGGTGGCAGACCCTCACAAAATCAATCCTATGTGACTTAAATAACCTTCATATTGACTTTAATAACCTTCATATCGACTTAAATAATCTACCCCAAAAAATTATTTAATACAACACTTTGAAAATAGCCACTTTTCTTGCTGCCACCAAAGAGTTAAGCAAGAATGGAAAGCTCAGTTTAACATCTTGAGAGTTCTGCACAATACTAAAACAGTGATCTTCAACTGGTGCGTGATGATGATCAATTTTGTTGCTTACAAAAGTGTTCATAGATGTACTTGTTGTTAAGAAACAAACAATGATGGGATTATTTCTATGGAAAGCAGATATGGTAATCTGTTCCCATGACCCTAGGAGAACTATACAGGTCATACATGTAGTTGTTAAAAGCTGGGATGGCCCTGAAGTGAAATGTTTATGATAAAGGACTTCAACCATCCATGGCAGAGTAATATAACGTGAAACATTTGCACACTGGCTGAGGTATTGCAGATTGGGGATAGCTCTTCTTTAGTTATCAGAGTTACATTTGAAATTTCATGTCAACATATGGCAATTCTTAGTCATAGTTTATTTGACCAGTGTGGTCCATTGAATTTGGGCATTGGCCCAATAGGACAAATCCTGGCTAAGCTACTGTTTATACTGTTTGTTCTAGGTCCAGGAACTTGGTACTGCTACCTCAAAATCAACATGGTACCAATTCAACCTTTTTTGGAATTAACTAAATAAATATTTTCTCGGCTTGTCGTCCACCTGCACAGTTACACATTTGCAAAATATGTACCTTAATTATTTCTTTTCAGAGCAATAAATGTTCATCCAGACTGAACAATAAACTGGATAATATCTCAGTCTTAATATAAAAACTTTGCTACCACAATGCAGATTATAAAACATGCACAATCATTACATTGCTACCTAATAAACTGCTCATCAGGTCTTTGCTGTTCATTGTTTGTGGGTGAAACTGGTGGAGGAGGCAAATAACCTAGAAATAAAAAATGGAACATACTCCAGTATTTCACAGCATGAGTGAATTTCTAAGAAACAAATTATATGACAGTGGATACGTGTACCAGTAATTATGGTAAATACAAAGACTGTATACTGTAATAGATGAAATGGCTGTTCATTGATGTAGAATGAAGAGAACATGTGCACACCATATATTTTTATAGAGAGAGGGAGAAATATCACGACAACAAATTGCATTCCGTGTCCATTTTCATTGGTTACTATCCCAGTACCTATGATCTATTAAAGCACACTCCCAGATACACACATGATGCAATAAACTTCAAACAAACTACGGACAGACCTTTGAAAGAAGCTCTCCATGCAATACCATATATGGTATTAGTCACATTCCTTTGTTTTTCATTGATCAAAAATTGATATGTAAGCTGACTGTTTCTGATCTCTCACAGCTTTCAATGAACCTTTGGAAATATCTTTTTCCCATTGTTCATTATTTAAAACAAATAGATTCCACTTCAGTTTGATCTGTGCAGTTATAGATGCACACATCAGATGACCTTATCTGGTGAGAAAGTTGTTATATATCAGAGACCAACTATGACTAGATTGATTTTTAATTCTAACAAGTATATTATAATGCCAAAAGTAATGCGAAAAATAGAGTGCAGTGTATGCTGTTTTGGACAAAATACAGTCAAACCTAAACATTAAACAGCACCATATTAAGAGGTCATCCTTTATTGAGTGGTCACTTGACTAAGTCCCATAATGTTCTTCATTCAAATACCGTTAAAGTTACCTTTATTAAATGGTCATCTCTATTAAGCAGGTGTGGTCACCCTTTGCATAGTCCCAAAGTAAATTGTTTTGAACCTCTACTAAATGGTCATCTGAGATGGCTTCAAATAACACAATATCAAATGCTGTACTTAATCACTATTTCATTGAAGATAAAATTGAACTTAACAACTTGTCACATACTTTGTTAATGGCTTAACAGTCTCAATTTTTTTGGACACGAGTCACAAGAAGCTTTTACTCACTATTTGCAGAGTAAACAACTTGCTTACCCAAATGAAACTTAGCTGACTGCAGCAACAACTGCAACTATTAAATTGTTATTGCAAGTATTTGTCTGAGGTCTAACTCTAGTTGAAGAAAATGAGTTTTCTTTGTATTATTTGTTAAGTTTACCTTGGTGTTCAAACAAACTATGTTGCTACATTATTTCATGTCCATTGTTCTGTTTAATGATACCTTTCATAATTTCATAGGGTTTGATCACAGTTGAGCTGTGGGATGTGTTTATTCTACTTGACCTGCATTAAGCAGTCACCTTGTACTAAGTGGTTCCTCATGTAATCCCAAGGGTGACCACTTAATACAGGCTTAACTGTATTACTCTGCCAATAAAACAAGACAAAAAGATACTGTTGTTTTGTATGAAAATTCATCATAAGAGAGAAGAGACCTTGTAAAATTTTCCCATTACCTAGCCATTTGCACAACAAAACTAAATCAACAAAGGAAAAAATGGAACCCAATCATTAAGAACTACAAATTGCAGTGTAGAAAGATATATTTGCAGTGGCCAGTAATAATTAGCATTTTGGCAATTGATAGAGCTACACAGAGTTAAATATACTAGTACCTTGACGTACGAGTGCATTAACTTACACGTTTTTTGAGGTACGAGCCGTCACTCGGTTGATTTTTTGTTTTGAAATGCGAGCCAAATTCCGAAGTACGAGCCAGCTTAAATGATACTGTTTATGACAAACGAATGCGACCGAAAAAGAACGAAGTGAAAGAACTCCTCCAATCTCCTCCGCCTACTGTACTCCTCCACCCTCCACCTCCACCAACATCTTCCGTTAGCCCAAGTCGTCTGATCTCCAAGGTAAATACACTATATAAAACCAGTTTACTTTCTTTACATTGTCTTTTTATTATGTTTTATTATGTTTTATACACTATTTGTTATTTATAAGTACATTTTTATTATTTAAAAACACGTAACAAAAAAATTGGGATGGTTTTTCTGGGGCTGGAACTGATTAATGGCAGTTCAATTAATTTCAATGGGAAAAATTGCTTTGACATAAAAGCAAACTGAGCTACGAGCTAGGTCACAGAACGAATTAAACTCGTATGACAAGGTACTACTGTACACATTAAGTAAGTCAGATGAGATAATTGCTACATATTCCTTACCCTGGCCATGTGTAGTCTGTTCATAACCAGCTACTGAGTCAAAGAGGCTTGCTGGAGGAGCAGATGGAGCAGGTCCTGCAAAAAACAATACAAAATGTTCAGTGATGAAACATGCACTGCTGCAACCTTTGTTAAAGATGGATCTGATAATTTTCATTTCAAAACTACATTCTTCCCAGTATATTAGAACAGTTCTGAAATACTTAGCTGGAATTCCTTTTTTCTACGACATTATCCCATCTATACCTGTACATTTACAATTAGTGATTGACCGATCATTGGAATCGGAATCGGAATCGGAATCGGACGGATTATTGCGTTATCGGTAGACAATCGGAATCGGTTAAAGTTCCTGTATTTCCCGATTATAACCGATTAATATGGAAATAAAACAACTCTTCAGAAGTTGCCAAATTGGCATCATTTTCATCAGTTTCTTCTACGGTCAGCAGCGAGATGTGCGCGCGTATTTGTCTATCACCAGTCAGTCACTTACACAATCTTATAATGCAACATGAAATAGATAAAATTACAAAAATAATCGGATGTTGATCGTCAGTTGGGCTTGAACAACCTTCAGATGTCTACTGAAAATTCTGAAGAACTACTGAAGAATTAGTAGGTATGTTTATCAAGATGGTCGACCCTACAACCCACAGAAGATACGTAACCTTACCATATATCATGGGCGTAACTGAGCAGCTAACCAGAACTCACCGTCAACATGACATAGAAATAGCAACCAAACCATTACGGAGATTGCAAAACATTTTCATCAGTTTCTTCTACGGTCAGCAGCGAGATGTGCGCGCGTATTTGTCTATCACCAGTCAGTCACTTACACAATCTTATAATGCAATATGAAATAGATAAAATTACAAAAATAATCGGATGTTGATCGTCAGTTGGGCTTGAGCAACCTTCAGATGTCTACTGAAAATTCTTCGACAGATTTCTAGATGAATGGCTTCCTTTTAAATAAATACAAATTGGTATTTAAGACATTACTATTGTGTGAGTAGGAAATATTTCCTTCCCTGCTCAACACAACCGGAAATAAAGATTTGTTGTTTGATAAAATCAAAGTCTTTTCAAAACGTCTGCATGTTGCACGTCGGCTAGCACTGGAATACTGAATGCTCTAGCTGTGCTGTTGTTATTGATTGCTAGTGTCGAACCAGATGACAAGGCGTCAGCGAGTCTGGCCGGAAAATTACTTTTTAAAAAAAAACAAAAACCTGTTAAAAGTATTTTGCTATTTCTCCTACTAACAAGTTGAAGCGTGTGCAAGTCTCTTATGCAAAGCTACTAACTTAGCAGTGGGTTAAAAACTATTTTACCATTTGAAGGAATTGTGTTTTCTTACAAGTTTTTGGCCAACGAAGCCATTTAAAGTTGTTTACGCCAGGTTTGCTTGCAGAATGAATGACTTCATTGGACTCATTTTGATATTCGGAATCGGACCGATTATGACTTGGAACAATCGGTAATCGGCAATTTCCGATTGTGGCATGATCGGTCAATCACTATTTACAATATATTTACTGTAGCAGTAGAGTATACCCAGGATTTTTAAAAAAGATGGTGAAGATTCAGTTGATTACAACTCTTTTAAGTTCAAATCCTCAGTCAACAGTATACATACATGTTTAACATTTCTACATATAATCAAAGTTCAATTTGGGACCATGATTTCAAAGAACTTAATACCTTACCAGAATCAGGAAAGGAATTCACAGATCCTGGAGAAGGACCAAGGGGATATGTACCACCACCAGAAGGAGATGCCTGAGGACATCCTAAAAAAATAAATGACCAATGGAACCGAATGATACAACTTACATGAAAATGCATGGTGGACACATAATAATTAAAACAAGAATTCCTGCATATACTTTGCTTTTCATGGTAATTTTTTCTGGTAAACAAGTTCTTTTGATTTAGCTATTATGCCGTTCAATTTAACCCTCACTGAGCTACTGATGTCATCATACTAAATTTAGGTTTCTCATACTAAGCAACCAGAAGTACTGCCTGCTAACTTACTATTTAATTGTTACCTGGCTGACTTGGATATCCTAGATAACTTCCTTGTGGTTGTCCTGGATACATACTGGGATGTAAATTACAACTTAGATTCCTTAAAAATAACAACAAAAACGACAATGATTGGAGACGTTCTCGGACCAAAGTTATATTTTATTTCGACGAGCTTTCGGCCACTAGATTGTGGTCTTCGACAGGTACACGACTATAGAAAATTGCAAGCTTATATATTATTCTAATGGGATGATTATCACCGATAAAGAGCTTAAGTTATTTACATGAAACAGATTAGATAGTAATTAGCGGCAGCAGTGTTTCTTTGTTAGCTGAGTGTATTGTTTAGGTAATGGCATTGCGTTGTTGTCAGCGTCTTTTCTTGTTTCCGTGTGCCATGATTCCAATGTTTTCATTATTCTGAAATTTCTCCCTTTTCAAAGTCAATTTTATGTCCATTTTTCTAGGCATGACAAGCTATGTTTGAACATAGCTTGTCATTTTAACATTTCTCAAATGCTCTTTTTTCTTGTTTCAAACGCTCTTCCCGTTTCTTCAACATATGGCCAGGTACAATCCGCGCAAAAAAATCTTGTAAATTACATTCGTCAGTTTGTTAAGATCGGATCTATGTTTTGGTGAGGGAAAGTGTTGCTGCAAAAGGGTAGCAAACAGCTACCCTTTACGAACCATCAACAACATCATAACAGATACCAAGTCAACGCACTCAACTCCTACACCTGAAGAAATGGTAGGTATGTTTATCAAGATGGTCGATCCTACAACCCACAGGAGATACGTAACCTTACAATATATCATGGGCGTAACTGAGCAGCTAACCAGAACTCACCGTCAACATGACATAGAAATAGCAACCAAACCATTACGGAGATTGCAACAACACTCTCCGTCACCAAAACATAGACGCGAACTTAACAAACGGACGAATGTAATTTACAAGATTCCTTGCGCGGATTGTACCTGGTCATATGTTGAAGAAACGGAAAGAGCGTTTGAAACAAGAAAAAAGAGCATTTGAGAAATGTTAAAAATTATGCGAAAGGTTCAAACATAGCTTGTCATGCCTAGAAAAATGGACATAAAATTGACTTTGAAAAGGGAGAAATTTCAGAATAATGAAAACATTGGAATCATGGCACACGGAAACAAGAAAAGACGCTGACAACAATGCAATGCCATTACCTAAACAATACACTCAGCTAACAAAGAAACACTGCCGCCGCTAATTACTATCTAATCTGTTTCATGTAAATAACTTAAGTTCTTTATCGGTGATATTATCCCATTAGAATAATATATAAGCTTGCAATTTTCTATAGTCGTGTACCTGTCGAAGACCACAGTCTAGTGGCCGAAAGCTCGTCGAAATAAAATGTAATTTTGGTTAGAAAACGTCTCCAATCATTATGCCTCTACCTGACCGCTCATCATCCATATTTGCAAAAACGATAATATTGTACAGTGTTGTTGTTTTAATAACTAGTGCATGACCCACAACCGTAAGGGTGAAATTTAGTGTTTTATTCTAGCTAACCATGACCAGCAAATAATTTTAAAAAATATAAAACAAAACACAATCTGTTCACGATTTGAGTGTCGTTTCCATTGTTGTCGACGACCCACTGCAAAACGCCTTCGATCTTTTAATTGTTAGAACTCGAGACAATATCAGAGGAAGTAACTCCACATACAAGGTTTGGAACGATTTTGTCTTTTCACGCTTGAACTTTATAATCTCCGGCTGAAGAGTCTTTAAAACTGAGTGTTACAAAAGGACCTATTTTTCAAAAGCACTACCCGAACGTTCTCTCAACGTTATTTCGAGCCCGCTGGTTTCCTGTGCGATGTGACGTTGCATACTTCATGAACGCCGATCCACAACTGAAAACAATAACATCATTAAATTCAAGATTTGGATCAAAATACAAAATGACTACATTCACTGGTGATATTTCATCTCTATTTCAGTGATACAATGTCTTTGAAATAAAGACAAAATATCACCAATGAATGTAGTCATCTTAGTCATCTTGACTTTTGATCCAAATCTTGGATTTCGCTAGGTGTTTGTTTTCAGATTGTGGGTTGTTTTATATTCTGGCTACTAGTAATACAAGATGATTTTATACAGCAGAGTAAGAAGTCTGCCTCTTAATTGTATTCAAAATCCAATACCAGCTGAAAATGTCAGAGTATGACACAAAACAAACTTCAAAGAGAAGCATTTTGGTAACCATTTCATTGGTAAAATTGCAAGAAAGTAAATAAGAAGGTATCATTTTTGACTATATAACAAAGTCAGCTTGAGTTCAACCACTTAAATTTAAAAATTCCAGTGATGCAACAGATATATATACTTTTGCCACACGAGGTGCACAACGATTTTTTTGAAAAACATGAATGGCTTTGTGAATTGTAAGTTACAAAATTCTTTCGATTATTGTGGATATGAAGTTAACAATCCATTAATGTTTTACGAATTGATTTAGCAGGCCTTTTCGTTAGCAAAACGGTGCGCTTGTGGTGATTCACACGCGCAAATCAACCAGCGCGTGCGAATCGCACGGGTGATTAAATTGATTCCGTTATGACAGGGAAATACCATGAAAACAATCATTTTATCTCAAACAATAACCTTACTAAGGTTTGCACTTTAAGAGTCAATCAAAACACGTATAAAACTATAGCAAAAGAAAACTTTACAAACAATGCTATTTACTCAAACGATTTATCTTCATGTTAATCAAAAGGATCGTGATCAGAATCGTGAAAAATATCAGAATCTTCAGAATTATCTATGCTAATTACACTATTCTCTATGCATTGATCGCTGATTCCAACAGTACGGTGGCAAACTAAACGTAATTTCGTTGAGAACTTTGGTCCGATCGTATGTTGCGGCAGCTCATGTTGCTCGGAAATGATTGGCAAAACTGGTAATAGCGTCGTTTCCATAATCCTTTTCATCTGTTCTGTTCTTTGGGTAAAAAAATAAAAAAACCAACTCACCATCGCATAGAAGCTATCTTCAGAATCTTTGATTCGGTGGTTTAAAAGCATGAACAGATTGGCTATTGCTTTTTTTTCGCCTCACTAGCTTTCAAACTGTTGTGGTTGTTCAGACTACGCATCTTTTCAAAACTGACGCGAACTAATCTCCGTGTTGTATGGACTGAATGTCATATTGGACTTAGGATTTCCATTATCAATTTTGATTGATGGCTATGATTGTTTTGTAATTAAGCCAGCTGTCAAGCAAAGCCACAGATAAACAACTTTAACATTCACAGCCTCTGATCCATTTGGCATGGTTTATAACTTATTCATGTACAATTTCACTGTGTGCTATACACTAACTATGTGAATCAAATCATAACACAACTAAACCACTGCAAAAATTAGGACGAATATTTTCTTGATCATGCATCATGTGGTGCAACTCTACAGAAAATATTCATCAGAATTTTATTGTATATCTTAACCCTTACTGAAACTTGTCTCACATAATGGTGTTATGAGTAATTGAAAGCAAGTCAAAGACAACCTTTCAAACTTTCATTCAAGTTCGAACAAACTCACACTTGTCTCAAGTCAGTTCAACCTTGCGGTTGCCAACGTCAAGTACCCTAAAGTTTGCAGTTTGTGACTTGCATTGTCGTCCAAAATAGCAAAAAAAATAACCAGCATTTGCAGTTTCGGGAAATCTGGAAACTTCCACGTTTAACAGAGCTAGATATAATAAAGTACAACGTTAGATTAAAACTAAGGCTCTATTTACGTGAAGAGAAGTTGCCTCTGGTGGGAGGGTTAGCCTGGCCCCTAATTCAACTTTTAGCTAGTGTTTTCATGGGGGGAAAAAGTTGCCCCTCTCTCATTTGACTTTGAGGAAATTGGATAGTTACTTTTTCCTTGCCGAACTTTTTCGTACAGCTGTACTTTATCGGGATTAAAATCGACTGAATTGAATTCACATGAGCACTTGTATCGCTTTAAGCAGTTGATTAAGCATTCAATCATCGCAGAAGTGAAAGCCCACCTCTTATCTTGAGATTTCGCAGACCATTTCGACTGCGTGATTTGGCATTCGCTGCCATTTTGGAAATGACAAAGTTTGCGCATACTCATTGTATCTCAAGTTATTCCTCCCAGGCGAGTCAGAGGGACAAAGTGTTTACGTTGCAAAAAGTTGTCTCGCCTCCTTGTAAAGCGAGTAACCCTACCCCCAAGGTCACCCTTCTCTCCCAAGAAAACTTTGCAACTTCTCATGTAAACGGGTCTTTGCAATTTATAAAGAAATGTGTTTAAAGTCGTATCGCCCAAGGTCACTCGGGGGCTAGGGAAACCCTCCCACCAGGGATCACTTCTCTTCTTGTAAACAGGGCCTAAAATATTCCATCTGAAACGAATTAGTTTTATAGACAGAGATAAGCTCGTGCCACGGTGTCACAATATATCATGTATGCCATATAGAGAAAAGGAGATACGAGGTTTACGTCTATTCTCGAGCAATTTCTCCGAAATTGCTTTAGCACTTTCATTATGTTTTCGACGCAGTTTTTCTTTTAGTTTTAACATCATGTCAACTAGAACTGAATGAAATTGTCTTAACTGAGCGTTGGTAGTGGCACTCTGAGTTGTGACGACGCTTGTGAGTTCCACATGACTTGAACCGAGGAAATGAAATTTTTGCGATTATTGCAATTAGAATAAGCATGACACCCTTGACTGCAAGTTAGTGCAAAATCATTTTGATCAAACAAGGACAGGAAAAAGTAATTAGCTTACAATACCTTAATTGTAAAGGTTGCGCTGGGTTTCAACACGTTCCCACACTTTCAAAAGTGTAATGTGACACTACAACTTATGGGCCAAATACGCACAAATGGTGACAAGGGTGACGTTGGCCACACCTTCAAGGATGAAGTTGGAACCCAGCTGTTTTTTTCCAAAATTTTACATCCTCCTCTTGTATACTGTGTAGTTCACACTTTCCTATCGTTTTCTTCTATCCCAATATGGCACTTGTGTATTTGCCTTAAATTACAATTTTCGTTAAAAATGTCATTGGTTTTTATAGGTCTTCACTCTGATTTGTTCCTCATGTTACTTCTTAGATTGAGTACCCCCAATTTCCACTTTCCAGGTTCCACATGGGCAGATTTCACACCTCTTGACGTGATGTTTCCTTCAAGAAACACTTTCGTTACCCATAGTTACGCAACATTTACTATCATTAAATATCCATATTTTACAGTGCGAACCACGATATTAGTTTAAATACCAGTTTTCGTAAAAAGTGATTAAATTGACACAATTCTGGTTTGAAACT
This sequence comes from Heliopora coerulea, assembly GCA_030142905.1. Taxonomy (NCBI): domain Eukaryota; kingdom Metazoa; phylum Cnidaria; class Anthozoa; order Scleralcyonacea; family Helioporidae; genus Heliopora; species Heliopora coerulea. The sequence continues at coordinate 109,989 of JASJOG010000457.1, read as the reverse complement.
ATTCTAGGTTGTTTAAATTATTAAAGAATACTTCAAAAACTTTGAATCGAGTTTAACAAATTGATATTGATGAAAAAATTTACTTTTATTTGATGTTTTGTCTTTTTCTACTGACCCACGATATTAGTTTCATTTCGGAAAAACGGAGTTAAGTGCATCAGGGTGAAATGAAAAATAATTTTTCATAAAATTTTTTATTGATATTGATTTATATTCAATGTTGATACATTAACACACAAGATTTTAGAAATTCACAAAGTGATAAACTGGAAAACGTGACAATTTAACTTATAAATTTTTTTTATTTATTTACAGGAGCCCCGGGACGTCTGATTACTTCAAACAGTCTTTCATTTGTCGAATCTGTGAGTTTCTTAATAGTGGACTTAGAGATGGAAGCTGCGGATTCTTTAATTGCCATCCACAGGTCGCCTTTGGAGGAATACTGCTTCCCATTGGTATAAACATGGCGCTTGAGTATAGACCATACGTTCTCAATGGGATTTAAGTCGGGCGAGTTTGGGGGCTAAACAATTAGCGTATCGTCCTTAAATCCAAGTGATTCTAAAAATTCAGTTGTGGCCTATGCTGCATGAGATGGGGCATTGTCATGCATGAAGATGATCTTCTTCAGTCGTGACAAAGGAACGTCATCCAGCCATGGCTCAAGTTCATTCTTCAGAAACTGACAATACGTATCAGAGGTCAGTTCTACTCCTTCAGGCACACGAACAGGACCAATGAGCTCATCTCCAATGATACCAGCCCAATTCATCACACTTCCACCTCCACGTTGACGCCTCAGCCTCATGGGAGCCTGCTCACTGTTATACGCCGAATCTTTAGCCCAGCCATCGCGACCGTCCATTTTAGCTCTCGACTCGTCGGTGAAGAGGACAAACTTCATGTCAGTTTTCATGTACTTCTTGGCCCAATCCAGACGCAAACGTTTGTACCTTCAGGTCAAGGGAGGTCTTTTATCCGGACTCTTGATCGCAGCAATCTTCCCGAGGACACGATTACAGGTGGTTTTCGCAACATCTGGTAGACCAGCCTCTTCGAAAATTCTTACACTTGTGGCTCCAGGCATTCTACGGACACTTATCTTCAATCGGTTCATATCTCGCTTTGTTACCCATTTCAAAACTCCACGATCAGATCGAGGTTTCCTCTTGGAGGGATTTTTCAAAAATCTTTTGACTCTCATAACATGACGATTTATTTTTTCAGCAATAGCTTCGGTTGTTGTACCCTTAGCTATTTCTTTTGTGATATTTTTCTCACCTTCGTTCAAGTCCTTACGACGTCAGATCGTGACTATTGATTTTTGAAACTAATACAGTGGATCACCTCTTTTATAGAGGAACGTCTGGATTTTTTAATCACGTGATCAATATGAAATGTGAACATTGCAACAATGTTTCCACAATTTTCAAAAAAAATTCTCAAATTTTCATGAATAATGCTGCTTATTTAGAATATCTACTGCAAAAACTCTTACAAAACTAATACCGTGGGTCGCACTGTATATGTCTAACAGCTCCAAACTCGTTCTCAGTTTGAAACTTTCCTGGGGTCGCCAGGATAACGACAGACCCTCCCATTTCACGAGGAAAATTTCCAGTATTTTAAATCTACCTAAGCTAAATTTTCAAAACAAATCACTCGAGGTCTCGACCGAATATCACTTTCGCAGACTACTTAAACATTGCGTTTCCTTTCAGAATAGACGTCATTATCACCACCAATATTCTCGTCAGTTTACAGTGAAAATTTCAAAGAACCAGTGTATTCTGTCTGTATCGCTTGACCTGTTTCAGAGTAACTTATAAAGCCTATTCGTATGTACTATTCCCAGTAGGACTGACCGCTCTGTCTCCAGGTATTCAGACACGAGCTAAAACTTAAAGTCAATAATTCCCGATACAGAACGAACAATAATTTTGTAAATTATTTCTAAAACTTGCACAATTCTACCAAAAATCATCGACTACCAGTCATAGACAAGCTTAAGGAGACGAACTCTGTCGACGAAGGAAAGACGTCAAGACACTTCAACTTGGTGAAAAGAAAAACAAGAGTTGTTTTTTCCTTTTTTAAAACAAACCAAGGTCATTCAACGTACAAAGTGTTTGAATCACAGTATTAACCAATCAGAGCTCGCTTATGAGACACTTTATTTTGTAACAGTTTTTCTTGTAAAATTGTTGTTTGTTTTCGGGGAATATTTATTGTTCCTTTCAAGCCCCTTAAGTGCCTTTCAGGTTTCGTTCAGAGGAAGGTGGACCCCCAAAAAATCTTGTCTAGCAAAGGCACTGGACCTTAAATTCCCCAGATAAATTGCAGTCAAACGTCCACCGATATTTATAGCAAAATTGGATGTAATGTAAGCGCCATTTGATAATCTCTGCGCACGTAAAATCTTTAGTTCCCAGGCTCACAGGATCGTGCAACCACAGCAACACTGCTGGGGATAATCAGGAGCGAAAACTTGACGAGGATTACTGCCATAAACCCAGAAGCGCAGGTTCTGGTCCTTCCAACCGTAGGCAACTTCAGCCACAGGGACAGTTCGGAGTGTTTGGCGCTGAACAAATCAATGATTATGAAGTCAGAGGAGGAAATTATAGAGTGTATATTATGTGAAACTTATACGATAAAACAAACACCAAAAAATACTGAAATTCTGATAGCTCATGATTTGAGTATGGTGGGTTTACGCTGGCAGAGTGGTAGCGCATGTGTTTCTCACTTGTGATCGAGGTGTTGGTGGTATAGTAGAAGTGCATGAGTCTCTTACCACTGTAACCGAGATGTTGGTGGCACAGTGGTAGTGAAGGTGTCTCTTAGCTCTGTAACTGAGATGTTGCTGGTATAGTAGTAGTGCACGTGTCTCTTAGCTCTGTAATGTAGTATGGTGGCACAGTGGTAGTGCACGTGTTTCTTACCTCTGTAACTGAGATGTTGGTGGTACCGTGGTAGTGTACGTGTCTCTTAGCTCTGTAGCTGAGGTGTTGGTGGTAACGTGGTAATGTACGTGTCTCTTAGCTCTGTAACTGAGGTGTTGGTGGTACAGTGGTAGTGTGTACCTCTTACCTCTGTAACTGGAATGTCGGTGGTACAGTGGTAGTGCACGTGTCTCTTACCTCTGTAAGGGGGGTGTTGGTGGTACAGTGGTAGGGCATGTGTCTCACATCTGTAACTGGAGTGTCGGTGGCAAAGTGGTAGTGTATGTCTCTTACCTCTGTAACTGAAGTGTTGGTGGTACCGTGGTAGTGTACGTGTCTCTTGGCTCTGTAACTGAGGTGTTGGTGGTAACGTTGTAATGTACGTGTCTCTTAGCTCTGTAACTGAGGTGTTAGTGGTACAGTGGTAGTGTGTGCCTCTTACCTCTGTAACTGAGGTGTTGGTGGTACAGTGGTAGTGTGTGCCTCTTACCTCTGTAACTGAGGTGTTGGTGGTACAGTGGTAGTGTGTGCCTCTTACCTCTGTAACTGAGGTGTTGGTGGTACGGTGGTAGTGTGTCTCTCTTGCTTCTGTAACTAAGGTGTTGGTGGTACAGTGGTAGTGTGTGCCTCTTACCTCTGTAACTGAGGTTTTGGTGGTACAGTGGTAGTGCACGTGTCTCTTACCTCTGTAACTGAGGTGTTGGTGGTACAGTGGTAGTGTATGTATCTTAGCTCTGTAACTGAGGTGTTGGTGGTACAGTGGTAGTGTACGTGTCTCTTAGCTCTGTAACTGAGGTGTTGGTGGTACAGTGGTAGTGTACGTGTCTCTTAGCTCTGTAACTGAGGTGTTGGTGGTACAGTGGTAGTGTGTACCTCTTACCTCTGTAACTGGAATGTCGGTGGTACAGTGGTAGTGCACGTGTCTCTTACCTCTGTAAGGGGGGTGTTGGTGGTACAGTGGTAGGGCATGTGTCTCACATCTGTAACTGGAGTGTCGGTGGCAAAGTGGTAGTGTATGTCTCTTACCTCTGTAACTGAGGTGTTGGTGGTACCGTGGTAGTGTACGTGTCTCTTGGCTCTGTAACTGAGGTGTTGGTGGTAACGTTGTAATGTACGTGTCTCTTAGCTCTGTAACTGAGGTGTTGGTGGTACAGTGGTAGTGTGTGCCTCTTACCTCTGTAACTGAGGTGTTGGTGGTACAGTGGTAGTGTGTGCCTCTTACCTCTGTAACTGAGGTGTTGGTGGTACAGTGGTAGCGTGTGCCTCTTACCTCTGTAACTGAGGTGTTGGTGGTACGATGGTAGTGTGTCTCTCTTGCCTCTGTAACTAAGGTGTTGGTGGTACAGTGGTAGTGTGTGCCTCTTACCTCTGTAACTGAGGTTTTGGTGGTACAGTGGTAGTGCACGTGTCTCTTACCTCTGTAACTGAGGTGTTGGTGGTACAGTGGTAGTGTATGTATCTTAGCTCTGTAACTGAGGTGTTGGTGGTACAGTGGTAGTGTACGTGTCTCTTAGCTCTGTAACTGAGGTGTTGGTGGTACAGTGGTAGTGTACGTGTCTCTTAGCTCTGTAACTGAGGTGTTGGTGGTACAGTGGTAGTGTACGTGTCTCTTGGCTCTGTAACTGAGGTGTTGGTGGTAACGTTGTAATGTACGTGTCTCTTAGCTCTGTAACTGAGGTGTTGGTGGTACAGTGGTAGTGTGTGCCTCTTACCTCTGTAACTGAGGTGTTGGTGGTACAGTGGTAGTGTGTGCCTCTTACCTCTGTAACTGAGGTGTTGGTGGTACAGTGGTAGCGTGTGCCTCTTACCTCTGTAACTGAGGTGTTGGTGGTACGATGGTAGTGTGTCTCTCTTGCCTCTGTAACTAAGGTGTTGGTGGTACAGTGGTAGTGTGTGCCTCTTACCTCTGTAACTGAGGTTTTGGTGGTACAGTGGTAGTGCACGTGTCTCTTACCTCTGTAACTGAGGTGTTGGTGGTACAGTGGTAGTGTATGTATCTTAGCTCTGTAACTGAGGTGTTGGTGGTACAGTGGTAGTGTACGTGTCTCTTAGCTCTGTAACTGAGGTGTTGGTGGTACAGTGGTAGTGTACGTGTCTCTTAGCTCTGTAACTGAGGTGTTGGTGGTACAGTGGTAGTGTACGTGTCTCTCACCTCTGCAACTGAGGCGTTGGTGGTACAGTGGTAGTGTATGTATCTTAGCTCTGTAACTGAGGTGTTGGTGGTACAGTGGTAGTGTACGTGTCTCTTAGCTCTGTAACCGAGGTGTTGGTGGTACAGTGGTAGTGTACGTGTCCCTCACCTCTGTAACTGAGGTGTTGGTGGTACAGTGGTAGTGTGTACCTCTTACCTCTGTAACTGGAATGTCGGTGGTACAGTGTTAGTGCACGTGTCTCTCACCTCTGAAAGGGGGGGTGTTGGTGGTACAGTGAGAGGGCATGTGTCTCACATCTGTAACTGGAGTGTTGGTGGCAAAGTGGTAGTGTGTGTCTCTTACCTCTGTAACTTTGGTGATGGTGGCGCAGCGGTAGTGCACGTGCCTCTCACCCCAGTGACTGGGGTTTGATTCCGACTCCGTGCAGTTATCTGATTAAAGTTACCTTGGTCACATATGAGAGAAGTGTTGTCCAGTTTGACTTTACCAAACATCGGAGGTTTTCTCCTGGTACTCCAGTTTCCCCCTGTAGTAACACTGGACCCATGGGGGGTGGCCGTCACTGGACCTTACTCAACAGCTTAGGTAGCTGATAGGGTTATCCAATATAAAAATAAATAAGACATGACATTAATGACGATGATATTTCGATTTTATCTCAAAGTCTTTGTCAAATTAAACTTACAAGATTTAAATAAAGTCGAAGTATCATCGAAATTATTCTCGAGTCTTGTTGTGTTGTCAAAGCTTGAGCTCTCGCAATGTTAGTAGTTTTTGGTATTTATTTTATCTTTTTACTTTTTGAAACTGTCTGCTGGCACAGGATTATGTTAAAATTAGTTTCAAAAGAAACTGTTGAAGTTAAAATGACTGGCGTTTACAGGTGTTATAAATCTCACTTCGTTAATATATGTTTAATAACCAAACGACGTAACTTCGACGTCAAACTACTGTACATAATGATTTCTTGCAAACTCCTCTACATCTTCGAGATTATCGAAGGAAATCACTTGAAACTGCGCATGTACATGTATGTATCCCACGACACCAAACATACAAAAGTTTAGAGTGATGTCATTGAGTAATCTCCAAAGTTACCAAAACCATAACTGCATCAAAATCCTTTCTTAAGGCCAAGCAGTGGCGTGTTCGTTTACAATCCATTGTGATGCCATGCTGATGTTTTTGTAAAAGAAGGTGGTTATGGACCATGCCTGAAGAGAATTTATAATGTGTTGAGTTATGATTATGTGGATATTTATGGTGAAAGATGGAAGAAAGAAAGGAAGAAAGAAAGGAAGAAAGAAAGGAAGAAAGAAAGGAAGGAAGGAAGGAAAGAAAGGGAAGGAAAGGAAAGGAAGGGAAGGGAAGGAAAGGAACGAACGAACAAACGAAGGTAGGTTAAGAGATAAGGCTAAAATTAAACCACAACATATCTATCATTTGCTTTACCATCCAATACTATGTATTTTTAATATCAAAACGTTCTGAGGTTTACTAGCCCAAAAATGGCAGTGCACGTGCCGCTATTTCAGAATCATCCTCAGGATATTATGAAACGAAATTTTGCAATTAATAATACCATATTATTTTATAGTATTATTATATATATTATTGAAACACTGCACATCCATCCTCATAGATAGAGTTAAGTTGTCGCAAGAATATTTCGTGCACTTAAATTGGATAAAAACTCGCCTCCAATCCCTGTGGACTCGATAGCTCAACAGGTAGAGTGGTGGACCGGTATCCCGAAGATGCGAGTTCAAATTCCGCTCGAGTCAACATTTTTCAGTTAACTTCAGCAGTGTAGGTTAATTGTGAAGTTACGTGTCGCTATTAAACCATAGTTTCAGTAATCTTTCAGCGTAAGACAGTCTGCTTACCCGAAGGTAATTCCTAGTGAAGTATCTCAATGCGCTTCTCCAACCACCTTGTCTTTCGGGTCACCTTGAGATGGCTTAACAACAAAGTCCTTTTCATGGTTTTTCCTTAAAGATCAGGTAAAAATACCGTTAATTCCTGAGGCAAACAACATCAGGTTGACCAGTAAATGTTTCGAGGTTTATCAAAATATTTGAAGAGCTCAAACCTTATTATATCGAAGCAGTTGTAGATTTTAGTGGGTGCCTACTGTGCTCGGTGAGCATCTTTTTTATGTCATGTCGCTATACACTAGTTCTCCGTACTTTCACTATCACGTTAATCACATGATCGATACTATCGCCTTTCTCTTACTGCAGTATCACTCAGTCATGTGAAAGGGACGTTCCTCGGAGACTGGTTACCACAACTTGTCTTGTACCCAAGTGCGTTCACCTTATGTTCTTATAAACACCAAAGTAATGATGAACTTCAAATAAACGACAATCTTTTTAATGGTATAGCATTAAATTTAGCATATAGTTAAGTATATAAACACCTCTGTCAAATAATTAATTCATTTTCTGTACTGAAGATGGCATAAGCTTGCCGAAACATGTATACCATTAAAAAAATTGTCGTTTACTTGAAGTTTGTATTCACCTTATAAGGAACCCTCAGACGTTCATTTAGTCCAGACATTCTGAAGCAGTTGTTCACCTCGAGCCGCAACACCCTACAGTACTACTTAGTCTTTTACCAGAATAGGATCAACACTCCTCCATGAGTGGTTCTTAGTCTTCTCACACTACAGTAACGGTCAGTCTTTCACCTAGATAGGACACTCCTCAGAGGTTGGTTACCGGAACCAATGCTGTTCCCTCAGTCTTTTCGCATTACAATAACACTCATTCCTTCACCTGGATAAGACACTCCTCAGAGGTTGGTTACCGGAACCAATGCTGTTCCCTCAGTCTTTTCGCATTACAATAACACTCATTCCTTCACCTGGATAAGACAGTCCTCAGAGGTTGGTTACCGGAACCAATGCTGTTCCCTCAGTCTTTTCGCATTACAATAACACTCATTCCTTCACCTGGATAAGACACTCCTCAGAGGTTGGTTACCGGAACCAATGCTGTTCCCTCAGTCTTTTCGCACTACAATAACACTCATTCCTTCACCTGGATAAGACACTCCTCAGAGGTTGGTTACCGGAACCAATGCTGTTCCCTCAGTCTTTTCGCACTACAATAACACTCATTCCTTCACCTGGATAAGACACTCCTCAGAGGTTGGTTATCTCAACTTATCCTGTTCCTTCAGACTTCACATACTACAGTAATACTCAGTCTTTCACCTAGATAGGACACTCCACAGAGGTTCCCTAACTCTTCTTACTATACAGTAACACTCAACCTTCAACTAGATAAGGAACATCTTGTACGCACGTTACCTTGATACTCGACCAGCGTTTTTATGTTAGTCGTCACTCTCTACGGTAATACTCATACTTTCTTCTTCTATACAGAACGTTTTTATACTTCTTAGTTTACCTTCGTTGACTATTACTGTACCTGTTTCGTCTTGAGCTATAGCAAAAACTACACTCGCTTTCTTTATCAAATTCGGTTCGACGACCACGGCCGTTGCACGAAGAGTATTTGTCCTAAACATGTGATAAAAAATCTCATCATCAAACAACGGTAAACCCATTAAATTTAAGACTTTTTCAACTCTCAACGGCCTAATCCCAGAAAGCGATGAATCAGGCATAGCGCAAACCAAGTATCAAGACGAACGTTTCTTCGCTTCACGTACAGTAGCATCAGAGTGAAAAATAAAAAGTATATTTGAATTGAGCATACACTTGAGCAGGACTGATCACATAAATGAGGGCGACAAGTAACTCGGTTGACTGAGATCGTCTAAGTCAACGTTTATCAAGACGAACTACTTGGAGCATTTCACGACGGTTCACACCATTCACCTATAAAATACCGAAATCATTTACAATCATAAAACAACTCCCATACCATCAATGTTACGTGAAGTGTAAACATTCTAAATTCTTTCAGGCAGGTTTGTTTTGTCATTAAGAGCGTGGTCTTAATATCATTTCAGCTCGTCTAGGCCAGAGGTACAATATGAATAGGGACTCAGCAGAGTAGAGGTTGAAAGAACTTCGCATTTCCTCAACACTTACCCATCCTCTTCTCAAACAACACTTGCACTGTTTGTATCCTCCTCCATAACATTCATGACATTGCTTAATAAACGAAAGAAAAAAAGAATAACTTTAGTTTAACAGACACGTCTCTTTGCGTCTTATTTTTCCATCCGGACGATTCAAGGACCGAATTCCTATGTTATTGAGATCGCGTGTCGTTTATAAATACACGTGTCAATGCTGCTCAGCATTGTATTTGGGCCAAACTCGGCGCCATTTCTACACGCGAATCTCAGAACACATGGAAATGTCTCCTTTGACGGCTAAAAAACTGGCAACTTCATCACTTTCTGCTGCAATGGCACATTCTCACAAAGCCTCACACACAGTTTCTTACAGCGACTTTTCCCTAATTTCTCCCTGTCGTCCTTCTAACCTTGAATTATTTATCCGAGAGAGTTTATTGATCTCTAAGTTTAAATCTGCTCTCAATGAAAAGATTTCTTCAGTCCCCCTCTCTTTATTCTGATTTGTATCTCTACCGGACGTCTGTTAACACCTTCCATCTTGTCGCCTTTCTATCGGTTTGCCATTTAACTAAAATCTTAAAGTAAAACCTTACTCTGAATATGCTGCACGTCGACAACGAAAAGTTTGTAAATATGTTTTAAAAAGTTTTCAATGACAAAGAAATGTTTCGTATACTGACGTCACAATGATGTCATCAAGTTGACCACTGTGGTTAACTGCATTTGGTCATTAGCCCCCTAAGGCAAATCCTACTACTGCTACTGCTACATCTACCTCGAAATCAACATGGCACCAATTCAAACTTCTTTGGAATTAACTTAGTAAATATTTTCTTAGCTCATTGTCCACCTGTACAGTTACAATACACATTTGCAAAATATGTACCGTAACTATTTGCTTTCAGAGCAACAAATGTTCATCCAGACTGGACCATAAACTGGATATCTCTTAACACAAAAACTTTAGTACAGTACTAGAGTACAGATTATAAAACATGCACAATTGTTACATTGCTACCTAATTAAATGTTCATCTGGTCTTTGCTGTTCATTTTTTGTTGGTGCTAATGGTGAAGGAGGCAAATAACCTAAAAATAACAAACGGAATATACTGCAGTATTTCATAGCATGAGTGAATTTCTAACAAACAAATTATATGACAGTAGATACATGTAATTATGGTAAATACAAACACTGTATACTGTAATAGATGCAATGGCTGTTGATTGGTATAGAATGAAAGGATGCATCCACTCCATATTTTAAAAAGAGAGATATTATGACAACAAATTGAATTCTGGGTCCATTTTCACTGGTGACTATCCCAGTACCCATGATCTATTAAAGGAAACTCCCAGATATATAGATGATGTGATAAACTTTAAACAAATTGCTGCCAGACCTTTCAAAGGTGCTCTCCATGCAAAAACATCAATCAGTTATTCTTTCTCTGCTTTTCACAGATCAAAGATCATTATGTAAGATGAATGTTTCTGATGTCTCATACACTTTCAATAAACCTTTTGAAATATCTTTTTCTCATTGTTCATTATGTAAAACAAATAGATTCCTCTTTAATTTGACCCATGAAGTTATAGATGCACACATCAGATGACTTCATCTGGTGAGAAAGTCATTATTAGAGATGCACTATGACTAGACTGATTTTCTATTCTAACAAATATATTATGATGCCAAAAGTGATGTGAAAAATGGAGTGTGGTGTAGGCTGTTTGGGATGCAATAATTAATACTCTCTCTGTTCATAACCAGCTACTGAGAAAACTACTTCATAACTACTACCAGGCATCTTATATAGACAAGTTTATCTATATAGGCTTGTCTATATAAGGTGCCAAGGTTGCTTGTATCTAGTTAGGTTTGACAATGGTTCTGTAACAGATTCAAAATATCACCTCTAATTTTTATCTTGTCTTGTTTTGTCAACTTGAATATCGAGTTTTTCAAAAGATGTTATTTTTCGGAGCTTGTGTTTTATTACATTTTTTGAAGCTGTCAGCTGGTAAACAATTGCCACATGTACTTTTCTTTTCATTAACTTTTTCTGGTAAACAAGTACTTTTGATTCAGCTGTTATGTGGTTCAATTTAACCCCTCAATGAGCTACAGATGACACCATACATGAATTGTATCATCATGAGGTTTCCCATAATAAGCAACCAGAAGTAGTGCCTGCTAACTTACTATTTAATCATTACCTGGTTGACTTGGATATCCTGGATAACTTCCTTGTGGTTGTCGTGGATACATACTGGAATGTAAACAGCTTAGATTCCCTATAATAACAACAAAAACCAGAATTTTACATAGTGTTGTTGTTTTAATATCTAGTCCATGACCCACAAGGGTAAGCATGAAACTTAGAGTTTTGTTCTAGCTACCCATGACCAGCCAACAATTTAATAAAATATAAAAGAAAACACAATCAAACAAAAACAAAAATCTTGTAAAATCCAAGATTCAGATAAAAAAAACAAGATGACTACATTCACTGGTGATATTTCATTTTTATTTCAATGATACAATGTCTTTGAAGGAAACATGAAATATCACCAGTGAATGTCATCATCTTGTTTATTGATCCAAATCTTGGACTTTACAAAATGTTTGTTTTCAGATTGTGGGTTGTTTTATATTCTGGCAAATATGAGATGATTTTATACAGCAGAGTAAGATGTCTGCCTCTTAATTGTTAAATTGAGTCATCCAAAATCCAATACCAGCTGGAAACTTCAGAGTATGACACAAAACAAACTCCAAAGAGAAGCATGTTGGTAACCATAGCATGGGTAGAAATGCCAGAAAGTTTATAAAAAGGTATTATTTTTGACTATATTACAAAGTGAACTTGAGTTTAACTACTTAAGCTAAAAATGACAGTGACAAAAGAGGTATATAATTCAGCCAAACAAGGTGCATGGAGATTTTGTAGAAAAAACATGAATAGCTTTGTGTATCTGCTCTCACCAACTGAGTAACTTCAGAATATTGGATTCAATTTAGCAAATTAATAGAAAATTGCTTGAGTGTCTCTGTGCTGTGATAGAAACATGAATGACATTATTTCAACTTCAAAAATGCCTAGTGAGTAAACACAAGGTAAAGCTGAGTGTTTTCTGTTATTTTTCTGGCTCAAATGGATCATTCATGTTTCTATTTCAGTACACAGATACAAAAGATATTTTCTATTTGTTTTATAACAAGTCCAAGGTTTTTCTGAGTTTTTGTGTCATAATCCATGTCTTAGTCTGTACTCTAACACAAAATAAGGATGACTTCAGCATGTCCCTGTACTCTGAGACAAAATCAGGCTCATCCAGTCAGAGTGTGTGTAGGTTGCATGCTATTTGATAAAACTATATAGTGTGTTACAGTTGTTTAGTTCGGTATTGTTCTAGAGGTAGGCACTAGAGTGGGCACAGAACTGGGACTGAATGTGCTAAGTAGGGGGTAGCATGTAGGTTAAGTATGAGGAAGGTGGGTGTTGATTATGTACTTACCCATTAAGGTTTTTATTTCATAAATTTATTAAATTTTTTAAACTATATTTATTAAGGTTTGTTATGGAAGGATTGTCACAATTAATAGATGCCAAAAAACATAATACTACATTAATATTAGCTCTTCAATTTTTAATTATATTTTTATTTATTTTTAATGTAAACTTATTGATTCTTTATATATAAGTGTGCTGACAACTGAACATTATGTATGGCTAAAAGGTTTATGCAGGCCTCTCAATGGGACGTGCACAGGCACACACCCTACTAATATTGCGTGCATGAATGATCAGATGTGCAAGTGTTAATTTCCACTCACCTATCAAACTGTTTTGTTTTCAAAACGCTCCCATCTTGAATGAAAGCCTTATCACCTATGGAAACAACCCACTTTGGAGCAGAGAAGAGAAAGAGGCCATATTAGAGTGTGCTGTTGAAATATATATGACATCAAACAGACGGAAAAAGGTCTCAACCAAATGAAATTATGTCAGTGAGAAATATCGTTAACGTTATTGACAAGGTCCACGTGACACTTGACCAAGTGGAAAGCAGAAGTGAGGACAGTGAATTTGAACTTGTCCAAGAGAAATTCAAAAGCAACTCATACTGAAGCAATATCTTAACATTTCTGTTCCTTCGTTTGTTATAAATAACATTGATATGGCATTGTATTCATATCAGAATTAGATTAATGTAGTTACAAGAAAATTGAAAAAATTTTTATTTTATTGACAATCTCCCCCTCCAATTTGTTGTTAATTAATCACGCACGCAATAGACCGCTCATGCCAAATTTCGAATGTGAGAGGCCTGTTTATGAATTGGTATTATTGAAAAAATGGTCAAAAAACATATTGCACAAAAGCTCCTCATCATAAAGTAAGCCATAAGACATCTCAAGTGAAACGGCACCACTTGAAATGTTATTTTTTCTTATTTCAGTTTTAGTAGTTTGTGAACCTTTTAGCTTTTTAGCCATTGTTCCAAACTGTCTATGTGTCTACATTTAACACTCTTACTGGAATCTTAATTTCATGTACTGTACTAATTTATAAGATTATTTCTTATAGTTCTCACTACAAATATTAAAATATTATTATCATTATAAAAGTAACCTATAAAAAGATCACAGACCATGTTGTTTTTTCAGCCATACCAATTCCCAATTGTTTGAATGGGAACACATTCTACATTTGTTAGATTAAGTTTGGTTGAAAAAAGATGATGGTTAATAAAGTTTGGTAACCATGTATTCAATTGAATCCATAATATTAACCCTGCTGCATAACACTTGAAATTACTTTATTATTAATATTATTATCTCAATTCTCACAGCTTGATGTTCTGCTGGTAATCCTCAATGTCAGCCAGCTATAGGCAGTAGTCGAGGGTGACATAGGTTCATTCAACTTTCTAGGGTCTTTCTTAATATCCTCCCTGTTCCCAAAATCAAAGTCTTCTGGAGATGTTCTATATTAAGTTTTATTCCTATCCTATCTATCCATTTTTCCAGCTTCTTGCTCACAGTATCGAGTGCCTCAATAACTACAGGTACTACATCTACCCTCTTCATTGACCATAACTCTTTAATTTCCTATTTTAGCTCGTCATACTTCTGACCCTTCTCCTCTTCTTTCACTCCAACATTTTTATCATCAGGGATGGCAATGTCAACAATTAAACATTTCTTTTCTTCTTTCTCCACAACAACTATATCTGGTTTTCAACATTCTATGTGATGATCGCACTATCATGAAATCCCATCACACCTTTATCTCATCAGAATCCACCACTCCTTTTGGGGCATGATCATACATATAAGCTGCTCACTCCAAGCCATATTTCCTACATAATATCCAATGGACTATTCTTGCCACATTATCATGTCTTCTTTTATATTCCCTTTGAGCAACCTTTTTGCATCCGCTAATCAAATGTCCCACACTTTCTCCTTTTTCGCCACACATTCAACATAGGGGTGATTCAACAGTCTTATCAATGTTGAACTTGATGCAGTTAGTTCTTAATGCCTGTTCTTGTACAACACAGATAAGACATGCTCTTTCTGCCTTTAAATCACTGTTTTTCAACTACAACCACCTCTTCTCCTTGTCAATGTCATCACTTGTCTCCCTATGGTATTGTTTCTACATCTTCTTATTGCTCCACTTCTGCTCTCTTTCCTCTATCTTACTTCTCTAGTACTTTTCTTTTGTCACACATTCTTCTGTATTGATTACACCCTCTTGTCTAACCAGTACTATCAGCAGCTCTCTGCTATTCTTAACATACATGTACCACCCTATCCCATTCTCTTCTGCTCGTACACAACTTTCACAACTCATTAGCCCTCTTCCTCCTTTTCCTCTTGGTAGATATAACCTATCTACATCACTCCTAGGATGAAAGGTACCATGCACTGTTAGCAACTTCCTCGACTTTCTATCCAAGCTTTGTAACTCCTCATTACTCCATTTAACAATTCCTGCTCCATACCTGAGTACTGCTATCACCCACCAGTCAATTGCTTGAAACTTATTTTTTCCATTCACTTTTGACCTTAAAATCAATCTCAATCTTCTCAAGTATTCTTTCTTGAACCTGTTTATCATTGCCTCTTCCTTAATTTTGTCCATCTCTAAGATCCCCAAACATTTATATCCCTCATCTTCAATAATTTTCATTGTTTCCCCATTTGGCAAAGCAATACCTTCACACTCTACAACCTTTCCTCTTTTCAGGATCAACACTCCACATTTCTTGATACCAAATTCCATTCCAATATCTGTACTAACGACTTGTATAGTCTTGACCAAGGAATCAATTTGAACTTCACTCTTACCATATAACTTTAGATCATCCATAAATAACAAGTGACTGATCCTTTGTTGTTTACCTTTGAACTCATATCCCGCTTTCACATTCCTTAATACTGGACTCACTGGTATTACACACAGTACAAATGATAACGGGGATAGACTATCCCCCTGAAATATACCCCTCCTGATTTGTACCTGTCCTAACCTCTCTCCACATGATGTCAATTCTGTTTTCCATTGAGACATACTGTGACTTATAAACCGTTCCACGTTCTTAGCCATCCCAAACATTTCTAAACATCGAGTGATCCACGAGTGTGGTATCATATCATAGGCTTTTCTATAATCTATCCAGGCCATAGCCAGATTGGTAGAGTTTTTGATAACCAACTGATAAATAATACACACATATCAGTCTCGAGTTCTTTCCTAATATTTTCATCGCTTTGGTCAAACAATATTGCCTCCTCATTACATCGAATATAGAACACTTCCGAATAAAAAAATCGATATTTCTTCTCAAAATACAAACAGATGAACGCGAAGTTTTGAGCAAAAAGTTCTCGAACAGTCCTGTTGTTTTTAGAAGAGAGGAGTCTTCATCATGTCAACACCAGTGCAATCTGATCGTTTTAAGGGCAAAGCATCTAAAAATGATTTTAAAACACAAAATCTCACCTCTGGATCGATGGCTTCTGATAAGGCCTCGATTTCCTGCAATGAAAGTCCCTCCAGGAGCTGGAATTTATCTATATCACTGAACTGGCCCAGTTTTGACATCCTTTACATCATATTATCTCCAAGAAGTATGGTTCAATAATATCCTTTAGGGTGAATTAAGTTCAGGTTTATTCAAACTTAGATGATTTACTCAGCTTCCCAATGTAGTAAACCTCAGATGTCCACATATGCTTCGTGATTTTCACTGATATTTTCGTTTGAAAACGTTAAAAATAAGCAAAGAAACTCACATAAACTTCTTTTGTCCCTCCTTTGCAATCAAACATTCAAACCATACAGTAAATCACCAACCAGAAGTCCAACTCTCTGTCGGCAGCTCTGATGTTTGTGTCCTCGCGCATGTCTCCTCGAGCATCTCATTAATTCAAACGCCCACCATGTTCCTGGCAAGCGTCTTCTGGCGAACAGCCACAGGCATGTTTTTAGCAGAACTGAAATCTAAATATTTTGACTACCTGAGTGCTTTATTGTATTATCAAATTAAAGTTGCACAAGCAAAGGCGGCGGTTAAAAAAAAAAAAATATCTGGTAAGTATTTTCAGTCGGAATTGATATCTACTCAAGTCTGTTCTCGCTTTTTTTTAAATCATGCCAAGATTAGAAGGACTTTTAGTGCAGTCAAATCCATTCAATGGACTTAAAATTTCTCCCAGGAGTTTTCAGTAAATTGTGAAGTAACTTATTATGTTTTTAGCTTGCCAAGCAAGTATGCATTGGCAGATCGAAACATCCCATTTCAATATATCATTTGAAAACAATCGCATAATTATGTCCGATGAAGAGAGAGTGAAAAAAAACCCAACAAAACTCGAGCACTTTCTGGAGATAAAAGCCAAGGAGTGAAACGACTGGCAACAACATCTAACCTGATGGAGCTAACTTCATCGATCGTTCCCAGCAACTTCGCCTACACATTGTTTTTTTGCCCATCCCCCCAGTAAAAATTCCTTAAAAAGGCACTGCTACACAGGTCTGCGTTAAAAGAACGCATGGACCAAATAATAATATAAATAATAAAATAATATATACGAATTGTGGTCTGACGATTATTTACATGAAGTCGAGAATTTACTGAAGAAACTGGCGTTGTTATTTGTCTAAATAGATAATCCACACTATATTTGATATGACTCTTATCCTGTTTTTGTTGACGACATCAGTTAGGAAAGGTTACCGGGTTTTATCCTTTGGTAAACGAAAAAAGGCTGTTTTTTCTTGTTTGAATAATCGAGCGAAAATCCCAGTACCTCTCTGTACTCCGTCGTAGGGTTGATAAAATTATGCCATTTCAGTTGTATTTTTACAATGTTATGAATTAAACTTTGCCGTGTCTACATTTAACCAGAAAAAAGTCACAGGAAGGGTCAAAACTGCCGGGGAAACTTGCCAGGATGCAAGCGCATGAGCATAAAAATCCAGGAAGCCATCCAGGGATAAAAAAACTAGAGACTAATTTTCATGCAAGTTGGACCTTTGGTTCATTAATTACTCTGTGTCCATACCCAGGGGATTGCTGACCATGTGTCCTGCATAATTTTTTTTGGTAATGTTCACTTGGACTTCATTCGGTGCAACCGTGTTCAGTCGGACAGTTTCAGTTCTTCTGGACGACCCGTTGGGTTCTTCTTTCCAGCTCTCGCGTCTTGAGGACTGAGAACACAATGACTGAGAGAACGACATCTCCTCCCTGGCGTGTGGACGCAGGTTTGACATCTTGAACCGTCTGTAAACCACCTCGAAGCGTTTGCACTTGATGCACAAGAAGAAAATCATCTTGAAGGTGGAGCTGAACTCCTTGTTGCGGAATGCGTAGATGAACGGGTTAGCCAAGTTGTTCCCGTACTGCATTCATTTGACAAAGTGTTACAAGTGTGTCCTGCCTTTAACGGAGGAGGGCAAATGTTCGTTCAGGAAGCGAGCCAAAGTGATGTAGACAAAGAATGGAGACCAAGCTGTGACCAAAAGGCCTGTGACGATAAGTAAGGTCCTGATGGTTTTTAGTTGATTTGACCAGATGGCCTGAAGGTTCCTGTTGCAGCGTACTGTAAGTCGTGAACGCTTCATCGCTGTCCTAAACAGCAGCGCATACAAAGTCGTCATGATGAGAACGGGCAGAATAAACACACCAGTATGGTATAGATATTGTACCATTCGGCGCTTGTGACTTTGTTATACGGTAGCAAGCGAAGCAGTGAGCTGAACGAGGCCAGCAACCACACGAAGATCCACCCGAAATTGTACAAGTACACAGGCATCGAGCAATGTCACACAGGCGCAATGATTGAAAAGTGCCATTCAAGTCTAATGGCCGTGAGCTGGAAGATGGACGCTGCGCCTTTGAAGATGTCGAAATAGATGTAGAACAGGTAAAGCTTGACATTGTTTGTCTTTGGGCTGTACGTGTTAAACGTGTAATAAGTCCATAGCGGCGTCGATATCAGGCCAACAAGCGAGTCACAAACAGTTAAGTTTACAAAGCACTTGTCAAGAATATTACTGCACGGACACTTTGACCAAAACACAGGTATTCTAGTGCAGCACCCATCTAGGGTTCAATGCACAGCACAGCGACCCCTCAAGCTATTTTCTATTTGTTAATTAGAAGGAACGGCCAGGTTCAGGTGACAGAATTTGTGGTTTGTGGAAAGATAAAAAGGTCACGACCTCCCAATGTTGTCGTAGGTGTAATGACTTGATTGAAGTAACACAATCAAATTTAGATTTTCGTATTACAACTAAACGCTTTTGTTCTTCTTCAAGAATGTCTGGATATATAATTGTGAAGCAATCTAGGGGACAAGATTGTTTTATTTTAGTCTCGGTATAAGCGCAAAAGTGAAAGAATTAGATGAGGGAGAATTTTGTCAAAGTGCACTCAATTAAGGGTGTCAAAATTCAGCAAGACACGCGTTAACTGATCCTTTTCTTCGCGTGTTTTACAGATTTTGGCTCCCTTACTAAAGGACACTTCGACATAACTGATTTGACTACGAGACCCGCGTCCAAATCGAAGTCAACTTTAACGCATTTCACGGACAAACGAAACCATGGAATATGGCTGGTTCATTCAGCTAAGATTGAGCGATAGTAATATGATTGACATGTATAATCATGTATTCATTTGAAGGTTTATTTTACATCAGCGAAAGTTTCTAATCTTGCCAGACAATTAAAGTTTGATTGTCACAATTTATCCTGGACTGAGACGTGCAGAATCGAGCTTATTTTTCCATTTTTTTGTTTTGGAATCTTGGCTTTTATCTCAGCCCAATTTAATCGATGTTGAGTACCATGACAAATTCGAAAGCCTTGCTAAGTGAGAGTTCCTCGTGGTTTATCTGAAATACAATCCTTCTAACGGTCGTGTTACGTTAGACTAAATACGCTTAGTTACACTCCAAAAATGTTTAACATTCATCCACTTTAGGTTAACTTTTAGAATTGCTTGAGGTTTTATAATTTTAGAATTGGTAATGGAACCATGACTGCAGTTCCTAATGTGATTGGAGGGTTAAGTACCTTATCAAACTAATTTACATGTGCACATTTGACTTGAGGCGAAAATGGCGTACTTTATACGAGTTACCTGATAAGAACGAGACAGCTGCTCCAAGGTTAAAATAAAGAAAAATCTTGGCATGACAAAATTCTACCCTTTTGATATTTTAAGGCACTCTTATAAGAAATCCTTGATTTCGATAAAATACTTATCTACAGCTGTAAACTCGATAAATTTTTCAAGTTTTCCTTCAAGAAAATCGAAGTGGCAACTTTGAATCACTAAGTGAAGCCCTCTTCCCGCTTTAGCAAAGATCGACTCATTTTCCCTATAATTACGGAGCATCTTCGCCACACTTTTTCCACTAATATAAACTGGCAATCCTCCTCTTCATCATATCCAGCACCAGAAAACCAGAATATTTTCGGAACGAAACAAGTGATCAGCTAATGATTGCCGCATGGATTCCAAGATCAGCAAAGCTTTTTGAATGAAATGTGCTAAATATAAATTTTCAGGAAATCCAGATTTCGAATGTTTTGTGATGCCCATGTTATGACGTCCAACATGCTTTCCACGTTTTACTGATTCATTACTAATCGGTAAATTCCCGTTAACGCGACTAAGTTTTCATTCACAATTTGAATCATATGCTTGAGGTAAGCAAGTCCCCAAGACGAGTTGCATTTGCTGCTGTGTATGGAAGCGTACACATTAAGCCCCGGTCAAACGCTGTCAACATTTCGTTCAACGCCTTTTAACATTGTTGAACGATGTTGAGAGATGTTGAAATTAGCCGTGGATGGCCAGACGTAAGCAACATTATCATATTCAACCATCGGCAATATCAATAGCAATGTTACGGGCGTTGAACACATGTTGAGCAAAAATTTGAACACTTTCAGATTTCTTTCAACGTCATTCAATATCCTTCGAAGACCTTCAACATCATTGAACTTGGGTGTCCATACAAGATCAAGATGTTATATGCAACAATGTTGAACAATGTAGAATGAAATGTAGAATGCGTTTGACCATGCAGGGTGTTAAATTCACCATATCAAAGGTCGCATTTACCAACATTCTTAAATATCCGACCCTCAGTGGACAGATACGTATTAATCACGCATAAAATAGCCCGGGAGTCAACATTCACGCTCAATCTATCGAAAATAAATCGAGTAAACTCTTTCAATTCAGCTAATATTATTTTTCTTTTGAAAGTAAGTTCCAAATAAGAAGAATTCTGGCCAAATTAAAAAGCTCAGAAAGTTCATACCTGTCCAATGAACAAACTCCTCTACAGACTGCACAACTTCAGTGAGCGGGAAAGGACTGATCTTCAATAGTCGCGCGCGATAAGAAGTGCTATATAAGAATTGAATGTGTGTGTATTTTTTCTGCTTTATAGAAAATATGGCAGGTCCTGTCGGAAGGAATCGAAGGGAGACACAAAGGCACTTCATATTGTATGTTTAAGTTCTGATCTTGTCTTTTGTAGGCGACGACCACACACAACAACTGACGGCAAGGGTGAAACAATTTTACCATAACTGGAATGAACTGGCTAAAATTTGGACTGACGATTACGTGTAACATTTCTATGATATATGAAAATAATTAATAGTGTATGATTTTGGAGATTACATACTCGAACCATGTTGAACGCTAAAACCCGGTACTCACGTCCAGGTTGTCCTTGACAAGGGACCTTGCTCAAAAAGATGCTCATACCAGCTTCTGAAAAAGGTAACTTGTCAAGGAAAACTTTCCAATTTGTGTCGTACACACGAGTAAGTTAAACTTGTCAAGGAAAACGAGTGACTTAAAATTGACGTTGGTCTTTTAAGTTGTATTTATTTAACTTTTGGTCAAAATAAATATACCGTACAACCTGAAAGTGAAGTGGCTTGTTATGGCAATGATCCTTGGGGTGGCCGAAGAAAATATTGCTGGGACGAATAGGATTTAAGTTACAATGAAAACGCCATGGTCTATTTTTTCGTGCAGTCAATGGCGCCAACAACAGGGTGGTAAGGATGGGTGAAACCCCCGGACCATTTTAATAGTTTGTGACGTCATTAACATCGTCATGTCATGACGGCATGAATTTGCTCGAATAAAATTTCAAAGTTTTTTTAGTTTGCAGCAAGATCGAACTGTCACATTAAGGCAAAAGTTTGATCCGCCGTCTCTTCAGTACTTGATCTAAGTATGTGTGAAAGATCTACCAAAGAATGAGAATGAACGCGCATGAGAATTTTCACTGGACGTCCCCTGAACATTACCGATAAAATTCTGTACAGTAATTCGATTTCTTGTGTTTTAAAGCTTCACTGAGCGGCTTCCGTATTCCGCAAATAAGTAGTTAGTGCTAACATAAGTTTTTGAACTGAATAATATCAGGTGATTCATGCGTCATTGTAAGAATAAGAGTGAATAGCAATCGCTTTGGCAGTAGTGGACTGGCCATACGGAGCACGGGGAGTATTCTCGTTGGGCTGGTCGATCTGAGGGTCACTGGGGCCGTTTTCATAACATTTTACATCCTTCAGATTTCTTAAAAATCACCTCTCAGAATCCAGGAGATAGCATTTCTGAGACTCTAAATTTCAAAATTTTCCGGGGGGAATTAAACTAGACAACAAAATACTGGTCTATAAGGCTGTCGTCCTGAGAACGCTTTTGTATGGCTCAGAATCGTGGACACCATATAGGTCGCATATCAACCAGCTCAATGTCTTTCACAATGGTTGTCTTCGGCCGATCTGTGGTAACATCCTTGAAAACAAGATATCTAATGCCAATCTTCTCGAGAAGTGCAAAATTGGTGGCATAGAGACATTTCTCATACAGACACAGCTACGCTGGACTGGTCAGGTCGAACGAATGAGTGACGAGAGAATACCTAAGGTCCTAATGTATAGCCAGCTTGATAGCGGACGCAGAAATGTTAGACGGCCATGGCTCAAGTATAAAGACAAGCTGAAGAGTAATCTTTCAGCAGTCGACATACCCCAAAACACGTTTGAACAAGTGGTTTTAGAACGAAAACAATGGAGATCTATGTGCCATAACGGGATCAAACTCTTTGAAACTAACCGTATAAACCGGTTACGGGAGGCAAGAGTAAGGACAAAAGCGTCGGCAAATTTGCCAGCAGCACTGTCCCGTAATCCTCATTCTTGCACCATCTGCGGACTTGTTTGCAAGTCCTTGGCTGGACTGAAATGCCATACACGGCATAAACACCCGAACTGAACAAGTTGTTGGATCCTCATGCATCGAAATCGACGGGAGAGTCCATCATATGTAACATATAACTAGATAACTCTATATGACATATCTGTAACTCTATACAGCCTATAACTCCATATGTAAAATATATACGTGAGCATAACAATCACTATATATGCATAAAACGACCACTTATTGTAATAAGTGTTAATCTTGGGAGGCGGATTAAGTATGATTAAAATTCCTCATTTCTAACCTAAACAATTCACGAAAAGTATGATTTAGTTAAAGCTGTAATTTAATATCCACGTCACTTGACATGACATGAATATATATCCTATTGTAAATTATAATTAGATCTCTTCCACAGTACTGAAGATGGCATAAGTATGCCGAAACATGTTTTCCATTAAAAAATTTGTCGTTTATTTGAAATGTCTGATTAGTTGAAGTGCTTGGAATTGGCAAAATTACATGTACGGAATTTTAAGTGAGTGCTTGGTAACACAGTGGCAGTGCATGAGTCTCACCACTGTGATATGGGTTCGACCCCAGGCTCCACGCAGGTATATATCTGATTAAAGTTACCTTCTTCAAATGTGAGAAGAGTGTTGTCCAGGTTTTCTCTGGGTACTTCGGTTTTCTCCTGTAGTAACACTTGACCTATGACTACTGGACCTTCAGGGAAAACAGCCTGGGGTAAATAATAGGGTTGTCCAGTATAAAAAAAGGCATTTTACCTTTACCTTTCAAAAACATCCGACAGAGCATGCCCCGGGACTCCTTTAACAGAGCGTCGATTTGGTGTTCATCAGATTACCTTTGCCAATTTGTCGCGCCATTAATAAAATACTTTCGCAGCCCCCCCTGCAGATCCTACCGTTCGCTGTAAACAATATCAACAGCCTGAAGACAATGTCTGAATGAATTACTTGGATAACCGATCACGATCTACACCACACCCTCTTTTTAACCCGCTTCCTCTCCACTTCTTCACATCACGTGATCCTGGAAAGTGAGGAAATTTTGTCATTTGAAAGAATTGGAATAAGACTGTACTGCATTCATTTGTCCAGGGGGGAAACCGCCATAATTTGACATTTCCATCCAACTTTGTCAGGTCCCAATTTTTGCCAGATAAACTAAAGGTGCATTTACATCAAACGCGAACGACCCGAGCGAATTTTTTAGAAACAAGTAAATAATATGGGAGCATCTACACGGGACTTGAGCGACGCAAGCGTCCAAATTGAATTAAGCAAGCGACGCTATTGCTTGATTTCCCCCCCCCCTCCCCCATTCGCGCGAAGAAATGAAGAAGGTCAGTCAGAAAGAGAAACAGAATTAAGCCTGTGCAACAGCTGTCAACACAGATTATAGCCGCAACAAAGATCAACTCACAAATCTGAACGATGGACGATAAACTTTTGAATATAAAGTAGGAAGGATATCCCGAAAAATAAAAGCTGATAAATTAAGTCCAGTAATATCTCATATCACTTAATTATGCGTTGTTTTCGTATAAAGGCCAATCCACGCACTTGATTACGGTATGATCCTTGTTTTTCTTTCCTTTAATTATGTCGCGTATCCACGGCCGTTTCTGTTGCCTTCGAGGTATCCGACGAAGAAAAGAAAAGCGCCGCTACTTGACGAATCTTCCAAGTGAAGATCAAGGACTTTATTTAAGATTTCATGCTTGGCCAGAGTAAACGCAAAGTATTGAAATTATCCGTCGCTTGCGTCTGGTGTAAACACAAAATTTGCTCGCGTCGGTTTCAGTTTTCGCTACTTTCCCCAATCACTCGAGCTGGTTGGGTCCGGTGTAAACGTGCTTTAACTCTTTTATCTCCATGTTTCTGAGGAGCGACCGCTGTGCAGCAACAAGTTATTTTCAATAAATACCGTGAAAATTACACTTTTATTTAATTTTACAATTTTGCTAAAAAGGTTAATCATAGCTAGATGGACTTCGGTACGATGTTAGATGGATGCTTGCCGCTTCTTGTAGTGCAAATGTCACAAATCTGACGCAAAGCTGCATCCGCCTTGTTGAACATTTTTATGACACAAAATCGCTCGGCAAAAGCAACTTCTGCAGGAAAAACAAGGCATTTACATATTACACGCGTTTCTGGTAAAAGAAACTTCGTCTTGGACGTTAAATAACACACCAGGATAGTAAGTAAACTCCCTGCATTGGCCGTGCTTACTATTGCTTTCTGCAACTTGTTGTTCACTCCAGTTTTCTGATAATTTTTCTGTTTTCTGAGGTATGTTGCTTAAATTATTCATTTTATTTCATTACGTTCTGCATGA
Source organism: Heliopora coerulea (assembly GCA_030142905.1). Classification (NCBI taxonomy): domain Eukaryota; kingdom Metazoa; phylum Cnidaria; class Anthozoa; order Scleralcyonacea; family Helioporidae; genus Heliopora; species Heliopora coerulea. Next base: position 84,687 of record JASJOG010000457.1, on the reverse strand, counting down.
ATATAGGGAAGATGGTTACACAACATATTACAAAGAAAGTGATAAGATAGGTGTATCGATGGTGTGCGATTGATGATAATTATTATGATCCAGTTACGTGTCAGTGACGAAGGGTCTAGATGAAGTAATAAACTAAATAGCTCCGCTTAAACACGAACATGGATCGGAACACACTGTAAAAATAGGCCGGATAAAGGATCCTCCAGGTTTGTAGATTTACGGAAAGTTTGATTGGTTCATCAAATATAAACATATATTCGGATAAATACTCTTGGTTAACCAACGAAACATACAGTACGGCAGCAAAAAGCCTTGTTTTATTGTAGGAACTTGAGGAAGTATGAATGTAAATTGACATAAATACTAATAGCCCACCAGAGAAATATTGTACCAGAGCAAGAAAAATGCTCCGACGAACAACATCCTATGAACAATATATTTGAGTTATAGTACAAGACAAAAATGGTCAAGGTAATTTTTAGACTTCATTTCAAGGTCATTGTTAAACTTTATATGTTACAAACCTATTATCTATATACTTGCATTATGGAGAGTAACAACGAAATTACTGAGGCAAGACAAATAAACTACGATAATTTCACCATTTCTATCACCTTGGTACATAAATAACAGTTCAGTTTGGGACATATGGAGCTTGAGAATGACTTCCTAACAAAGATGTAATATTACGATGATCATTTTCGTCGCGTGTTATGACTGAAATATTCAGTATACAAGATGCTGTTTCTCAGAGTATGCTTCTTGCTCTATTTCTTAAAGTTCTCGGATGATAATGAAATATTGAACGGCTGCAAGGCACAGAAGCCTCAGTCCTCCATTAGTGAAGATGTGAGGTGTGATTTCACCAAATCATTTTAGCGTTGAAGACGCGAAAGTTTCGGGGACTTGGAGTACATTTAACATCCGAGAACATTTCAGTACTTGAAATCTTTACACGGTCATTTTCAGTATCCTGCAGTCGAAAAATGTGGAGGTCTCTTACAGTTGCTAAGTGGAAAAAATGTCTAAAGCTCTTATTTACCAAATTCAAGACAAAATGACCAACACACTTAAAAATATATAAATTGATTGAAAATGCACAATATATTTACATGTCTCAAAGCTGTCAGTTATTACATATTAGTTGAAAACTACTATAAAAAACATATCACATTGTATTTTTGTGGTCTCCGTTTAATTAAATCACTAAACTATGCAACACTTCTCAAACATCCATAACTGTCACTATATTTCATGCTATTTGTTGGCTGTTGGTAGCTGGTAACGGTCAATTCATTATCTGGCGTTCGGTGGAGCTTAATGGTTTGATTGTGGTCATGAAATCCCCCCGTAACTGTTGGGTCTGGGAAAACTTTTGCTGTCACCATATTGGCTTGGATGGATTGACTGCTGTAATGCAATCTCTGGTACTATATGGATCTGAAGGGATCGAATGCTGTTATTGTATTCTCTGGTATTGGTTGAGATTAGCTGGACCGAGTAATCTCATTGGATACATTGCTACTGATTGTGTCTGGATAGATCGATTACTGTCGTCGGATACTCTCCCATCAGTTGTGTCTTGATCATGGATCAATTGCAGTCATTGGATACTGCGTCATTGGTTGAGTTTAGCTTTTATTGGATACCCTAGCATTAGTCATGACTGGATTGCCTGCTCGATAACTGGATCTGAATTCCCTGATACTTCTTGATGACGCTGGTTCGACTGTGGTTACAACATTCGTGGAACTGGTTGGGTGTGGTTGGCTGGATTGTTGTTACTCCTTTGTTTAAGATTTATTGGTGTGGATGGCTCGATTGCTCACAATTCATTGTCTTGCATTGTTTGGGTCTCAAATGGTCTACTGTAGTCACTGCATTCTCTTGCATTTATTGGTCTGGATGGCTCGATTTCTCGCACTTTAATCTCTAGTAATTATTAGGTGTCGGTCGCTCGACTGTCGTCACTACACCTCTTGGAATTCATTGTCTCCATCTGTCGCTATTGTTGTCGCTGCATTCTCTGGTATTTGTTGGTCTGCCTGGCTTAATTACGGTCACTTCGCTCTAGTCTCTGGTATTTCATTGCGTGGGTCCGGGACCTATGACGAGTTGATTGCTATCATTGGATCTCGCAGCATTTCCTTGGTTTGGTTAGCTTTCTAACTGAAACTGCATTCTCTGGCATTTGTTGGATGGCGTGACTGTTGTCGTCGCGCAGTCTGACATTTGTTGCTCTAGGTGACCAGGTGTACATAATGTTTGGCTGGTTCTCAGGAATTTGAACTTGGTCGAAACTTGCCTGTGCCGTTTTTGTTGAAACCAATGCTTGAGCTTTTTTTAAGATCTCAACAACGTCATCCCGCTTTGTCTTCTCCAGAAGTTTGATCAAATTCTCAACTGTGGCCTCCTTCCCAGTCCCCCACTCTGTTAATAGAGTATCGGTTGGATTGTCACACTGCTCAAACAATTCTATTTCACTATTCTCAAATTTCATTTTCGCAGCAAGTCCTCGAAAGTCCCTCTTTAGAACTGATCTCTCGTTTAGCAACTGACACACCTTACTTTTTAAGCTACTGTCAAGATCTCGAACGAACAATGGCTTTCTGTTGCTGTCGGAGGCTCTATCGTTGACTTCAACGGCAACTGTAAAAACCAAAAAAACAGTCTTAGAAACACAATAGCTGAGTTCGAGTTTCTTACAGCACAATACAAGATCTCTTTTTTATGTTGTTTTAAATGTTTCATTTTTGAACGAAACACGTTCTTAACATAATTGGCGTAACAGTGAACGAACAAATTTCCAAAGCAACCAGATAGAGAATCAGATATAATTTGACACTACTTTGGGCTAAAGAGTTCCGAACGCTACTTTGAAAGTTACTACTTATGACTTGGGGCAAAGACGTTTAGAGCGTCTGGCCTGCATTCACAGGGTTATGGGCTCGATTCGACTCTGGAGCTCAGAGCTTTTCTGAGCGTCAAAGGCTCAAAGAATGCAGCTTGAGCTGTAACAGTATCAAGCAGCAATTTCTGACATAACAAAAATATAAAGATCGTCTACTATTGACGTCAATAAGCGTCATTTAATCTTTCCTAGAGTGGCTCATAAAAAAATTAGTGATCATTAACATAAATTTTACCAGTTTCTCGATGGTGCGAGTTCACCCCTTGATAGTTGGGCCAATCCTTCAAAACATCCTGCTCTTTCAAGATATGCTTAACAACTGACGCTGCCATAACACTTGCAAAACGTTTCCGCTCTTCAGTTTCTGGTTCACTACCATCGGCATAATGAGAGATTCCTTTAACGACAACCCATTCTACTTCACATTCAAAAGCTGCAGTATATACCCCTGAAAAAAAAAGCCTTGTATAAAATCCTTCACAGTAGCTGAGCACGTGGTTGCTGAGACATAACTAAGGTATCAAAAACAAGACTATTTTTGCTGGGTTAACCCACCAATGGAGGAAAAACAGTATACAACTCGCTGTGTCTGTGAACATTTTCCCGTCTCCGAAATAGTCTTTCCTTTTATTCGCATTCTTTCACCCATTTGTTTCCGCAGTTTGGCTTAAATTATGATGTCTGAAAATGTATATGTGGTACTAGTACTGACCAAAACAAACAACTGATACAGTTTCTTTCTAACTGTATATAGGCTAAAAATTGTACCACTTCATCCCATTCGGTTCCTGTAAACCAAAAAAATCGCTGCTGGAACCAAGTTCGTGTTCACATTCCGTTATTACCGTTATTGATGGCACTTGAACAAACCATTAAATAAACGAACTAAATGGTCAAAAACACATCCGGAAAGCCAATTTTATTCAATTTTGATCTCACCTTAGCTTGGTTTGCTACAGACAGAAACCTACAACCACATGGCCCGAATTCCTTACGTCATATCCACATACACGGGTTTTTATAAATATAGGAACTACGTCATTTCTCCAGATTGGATTGCCGAGAGAGCGTCTTTGGCGGGTAAATATTTTAGTGGCCTGGAACGTTCAACGCACTTGGATCGTACGCGGTATAGAACCGACCCATAAATGAGCCCCGATTCCCTTTGCACAGGGGAAAAATAGGAACGGGGCATGTGTTGAGTAAGGATGGACCCACAACACTTTTTTGCCCCAGGCTCATTACTGGCTCGCGGCGGCATCGTCCACAGACAGTCATTTTCATTCTGTACGGCAGCTGTTAAAGTTACTCAGGATTGAATAACTGCGTGTTTTTGCTCTGAACCTTATCTTTACAATCATATAATCACGGACATATCCCAGAGGGGTCGGGGGTGCGATCGCATCCCCTTTTTTTCACACAACATAAGTTATCATCTGCACATGATAAACCAATAACTGACTTCAGTTTTCCTACGACAGCGAGAAATATCAAACCATTGGTTTGTTTGATGCACTTCTGCCTTCAACTTTGGCTGATTACACAAACCCCGGCGTTGGAAATTCTCGCTGTCATATACAACCTCACGCACGCACTGTTAAAATGTTTAACAAGTTTATATCCACTCACCTTGCCCTTCAGGTTCGATTGCAATGGCTGCAGGAAACTGTTTAAGAAGTTCTGCACTTTCTTTAGTGCAATTCTCCAGCTCTGGGCCTGTTAAAACTTCTGCATCGCGATGGACCTTCACTTCACGGGATTCTGGATCTTTCAGTGGTGGTTTCCAACCATCGGCAGCGAATTTGATTTGATCTCCGATATTCTTACTTACATTCAATGTGTTACCACGCCACTGTGGTCGATCGTTGATGGTTTTCTTATCTGCATATGTGGTAAGTTTTGCAGATATCACCACATCTCCGACCTTCGTCGTCATCTTCTTCAGCCCGCCACAACACCCAACACTGAACACAACTTTCGGTTTCAAGATTTCGATAGCAGTTCTCGCAACATTCTGTGCACCACCGGCTTGAACAGAGCCTCGACCACATCTAACCAAACATGTTTTCGCTTTCTTCCCTCCATCCCCAATTTGTCCAAAGTAGAAAGGCCCGAGACCTTTGATGGAGCTTTTGAAGGTATCATTGAGGTAGGAATAACAGCCAAGGAGTTCATTGTCGTCCACAGTTAACAACAGGACATCCGAAGTGAGTTGCATACATTCCCAGGGTTTGTAGGGTACCTGCAAGTCTTTCAGTTCTGGAACTGCAACACTTAGTGGTGGAAGATCTTCAAAACGCTTTGTCGGTCGCGCCATTTCTAGAACGTTACAGAAAAGTATCAACGGAGAATTTTTTAAAACCTATGGACAGTTAGCAAGCATAAATACAGGACGTAAAAGCCGAAAAAAGTCCTTTAACTTCAGAAACATTGTACGCCTTAACGACGTTCCCCTTTCCAAACAAAAACGTTGAAGAAAAATAATCGAATGTAAAAAGTCATTTCACATAACAAAAAAACCCAAAAAACAAAAAAAAAACAAAACGAACGGGTTTAACCTTTCCTGTCTCAGACATCTCCCCTTGACGAGTAAAAATGTCTGGCGTTAGCCAGAGTAAAATTAAAAAATCGGGTACGGAACAGGAAGGGTTAAAAAAAGTTATAATTATTAAATGAGTTTGGTTCGTTCCTTCATAGCTTTTCGCGCCATTTTCTTTCTTCCATTTCAAGCTTTTCATTGATGGCTTGTCTTATCGAATTGTTTCATGAATGTTTGAATGCTTGCCTAGCATTCACAAATTCATTCCTTTTTTTACAGCAGTCATTATGTGTAAAGCCATTTATAACAGTCATTATCACTGTTTTACATTAATTTGTTATAAGAGATCTTTCAAACTGAAAAAAATTACCCGTAGTTCTTATTCACTTGCCTCAAGACCAGCTTTGCAAATTTCCTGCTAAAACCTGTCTGTGTATCCAAAACCTACACTGACAGGTAGGAAGCCAAGATTCTAATACTGTTTAATTGTAAACGAAGAACAAATATATACAAGCAACAGTTCCAACGATTTATGCACGAGACGCGTTCTCCTCGAAGAACATTACAAAAAAGAAAAAAAAATGGAAAAAAAAACAAAAGGGCGGAAAAAACAAAATACCTTTCGACCAGGGATCACGTCCAGGAAACTAACAGCAAGTGCGCTATTAGTTAAATCAAATTACATGAATCTAAGGTGCAGTGAAATAAAGTGCAAGTGTTAGTGCTCGAAAATACCATTAGATTAAGTGCTACCAAATAAAAAACAAACAAAATAGTGTCTACGATGTGCGGGTGGAGCACAGCCGGCTCCGTGTTCGTCCTCATTCTTGGAGGCAGAGATGTCCATTTGCGGACGCTTTCTTCAAGAAGTGCAAGTTTTGCTACTGGTTGCACCATGGTTCCCATCATGGTCTTCGTCTCAGTTGCTCGGACAACTCTGTTTTAACCTACTACAGGACGAATGACACGGCCTAACACGGCCACACCCCACGAGAGGACTGTGGATCTACCACGAGCATGAGATCGCTTTTCTCGAGATTCCTCACATCCTTTGTCCATTTTCTTCGTTCCTTGAGGGCAAATACATATTTTCTAAGCCACCTTTTCCAAATGTGGACGGTCAGTACTAGAGCCTGGCGCTATCGTTTCCTGCTTGACATTTTTTTGTCCACAAGGACATGGGGTGGCAGGTTTGGATTTGGGCGTCCCAACAGGAAGTGATTAGGTGTAAGGACTTCTTCGTCAGCCAAGTGAGTGCTAACATGCGTCAGAGGACGGCCACAAAGTAAGGATTTGACTTCCTTTACGATGGTCAAGACGACTTCGTTGGTGAGCATCTGATTCTGAAGGATGGTGCGCATCGTTTGTTTGCACTACCTCACGAGGCGTTTCCAAATTCCGTCACAATGTGGGGCGGACGGTTCCAAAAGAGGGTCCTACTCTTCGTCCGTGTGGTATGATGTGGGTGACGGTAATGTATGGCACGTCGGGTGGAACCTTAAAGCACTCAGATAACTTCACGCGCTATGACGAGCTTCTTAACTCGCACCCGTTGAACTTTTCGACGTTGCAGAAAGGGAGCTCAACCAATACGACAAGGTAACGGTGTCGAACTTGTGATTTGTTCCTGTCTGGGTGGAGGTATAGCTAGTCGCCAGCTTTAATGGGAGATGTAGGTCAAGCCTGTGCAGTAAAACACTTATTAAAAGGGTGATTCGTGAGATGTTCTTCATGTTGAGAAGCTATCAGGTTGCCATCGCCTGGAAATAACTGGACATTAGAGAATTGGTCCCTCTGGATGCAAATTTATCGAGCGGACAGTTCACGAGAGCGGATACAAGAGCTCAAAGCGGCAGTCATCACTGCTAGTGTGCATGGTAATAAAGCCCACCTAACGAATCTTGATGTAGTAGCTCACGTTCAAGGTCTGATTGCCTTTTCGGCGACAAGGTTCTTGTTAAGTTTTTTTGGCATGATCAAGTTTCAAGCTTATTTTGTACTGGTGTAGCAGTTTGTCATAGACAAGTGCTTAAAAACCAGAAGGAGCATCTGTGCCGATGACTGCTGGAGGGCCGTCCATGCGTCACTTTCGGATGCACAATAGTTTGAGAGCATCCCGTAGTGTTCGATGTCGCTCGTTTTCGAGCAGGAGGATTGAAGTGTAGGATGCCACGATCTCTCAAAGAACTAGTGTTAACTGACGAGAACGCTTGATGACATCGGCCGCAAAGGACTGACCCACTGAATCGTGCGTGGAAGAGGTTGACTGCTCAATTCGTCCATTTAGAGTCTGTCGGAGAGTGGCACAGGAGTGGCAGCCCCGTGGCCGCTGGTGACGTGTTCAACATCTCTGTCCATATCGAGGGCATACAAGTGGACGTATGATGGTTGTTTGACGACCGTCTTGAACTGATTACTGGAAGGATGGTTGAGTTGAATGTGAAGTGTAGTCAGCAGTCCATCTAAAACTTGGTGTGGGACAACAATACATTCACGAGGAGGGTCAGGGGATCGGTACGATTTACAACTAGTAAACAATTGGCAGCCACCGTAGCAACATTTACGGCACCTTTTGATGTCGTTAACATTCGAAAGTTTTCTGAATGGTCTAGTACGCTGGATAAGATGAGTTTGGGTACGGCATAAATTGGGGCACTACAATTGTATCGCCGATCAAGCAGGACAACTGGTGAAGGAGAGTCGCACGTTTCCACCCAGTACCTCTTGGACAGATGTCATTCGGACAACAGATTCGTGGGTGTGAATGACAAAGGAGCAAGCCTGGCAGGCCTTGTCTTCGCATGGAGGAGCTTTCCGGCTTGCAAAGTCAGATGGTAGAATTGAGGAACTTGAGACGTGCCTGATGATGCTTGATATCTACTGATCACGGAAAGGAAAGTTGAAACGCGGGGACTGGCAGAGAATTTACCATGACAAAGTTTCTCGTAGGCCTGTACACAAGGCTTTTCTATCAGTGAGGACACAGGAGTTTTGTTGGAGTCCTGCATTAGGGAGGGTCAAATGGTTTTAGGAATTGGTGCGTGGAGTATAAACCATCGGCGAGCAGCAGTACTGGAACCTTTCGTAGGCGGAGGAATCGTATTTGTATACAGTGCCGTCTATGAGGATTACTTCTCGTTTGGCCGGGCGTACAGCCACGTCATTTGCCTCCATGAAAGACGTACCAGTGAGGATGACAACGTCTTGATTTTTTACGATGAGGCCTTCGAACTTGAATTCCCTGTTGTCACAGGTAAAGGAAATTTATGTCTCGCCATTGTCGTTGAAAGGAGGCAGAAAAAAGGAATAACTTGAGTTCCGAAAAATCAACCCACGACGCATCTTCACGCTATCCTAGTTTTTCCAACCTTAGTGTCGTAGCTGAGTCAGTAGATCATCAGAGTCGTAGACTAAAAATTTTGCGTATCTTTCAACTTTGGTCTCATAGATTACTAAGTTCAGCTGTTAGAGAATTAAACTAGCAAACGAGAATTCTTGATATGGTTCTAACCTTAGTCTAATAGTTCAGTAAATCAAAGATCAGACCGGCGAACCAAAGGTCGTAAGTTGTTCTCAGAGCAACAGATGAGTACTGAAAGTGGTGGGTTATTTTCATATCTGGCTTGATAATTCAGATGGTACATCATCCGAACAGTAAACCAAAAGTTGTGGTTTCTACTCAGCCTTGGTCTTATTGCTCAGTTGAACATCAGACTAATAAACTAAATGTATGGGTTTATTCTCAACCTTTACCTCATTGTTCAGTGGGTCGTAAATCAAACCAGTAAACCAAACATTGTAGGATGTATTAAACTTTTATCTAATTGCTCAGTTGGCATAGAACATGATTCAAGTAAACTAAAGTTCTATCGGCAGCTCTTATCTTTGTCCTCACAGGTCAGTTGATGGGAAGCCAGATTAGTACACTAACTGTTGTGCAGAACTGATTCCAAGAAGTTGTTCGCGTTTCAAAAAAAGATGTTGAACATGTTACACGGCTTTATTCCGCGTTTTGTTGCAGGCAGTTAATATTTCTTCACAATTTACGACAGAAGACTGGTCCCCACCTTATAATAAATCAAATAAACTATGTGCAACAGCAACTCTCCACAGTCTGAAAGAAGACATGCGAACGGTCGTGAAGTTCAAGTCCTCAGAAATTGTTTCTGAGCCTTAGACGGGGGGATCAAACTCGTAATCTTATCATTATCAGGCAAGGCCTTTTGGCATTGAGCTATCAAGAATAAGTAGAATGGTTAAGGTTACTAGTGTTTAAAGTCTACCCCTTGAGAATCACCAGCGGCGTATCTTGAGGAGGTTTGGGGGACAACCTTCTTCCCCATTCGATCTTTGAGCAGATGTCGATCGGAAGTGACCTCTGTCTGGAAATTCTGATGCTCGTGGTAAAAACAAACGCTCGATAGAGGTGTTATGAACCATTTTATACCTAATATGCTTATAAAAATTCATATTTGCTGTTCTGCGTTCTTACAGAGGAGATGGACGAAGAAACTAAGGACACGTAAGATACGAAAATTGGGATAAAATCACCGTACAGGCAACCCATATTAGGGCGCCCAGATAGTCACGCTTATTTGCCGGAAATATAGAATATGAGATATTATTAAAAAGCTTCCGCCTAGCTATCTTATTCGTTCGTACATACGTCAATATAACCAGCCAGCGCACCTTTTTAACCTTCGCTGCCAATCGGATTCATCCCATTGCAATCGTAAGGGCGTCGAATAGGTAATCAAGGTTGCAGATTCGATCTCTGTCCGTGGCTCAGAAACAATTCCTGAGAGTTTGAGATTGAGAAACTTTGGCGTATCTTTGGTCATATTCCTAGTGGGTACATGCACACAACGTCAATGCATACATCTCAAAAAACACAATTCAGATGGGCGGAAAATTTTCAAACTTGAAGCCCAAAAAGTCCTGATGATCATGATAAAAGTTGGGAGATTTACGCCATAATTCATAACTGAAGATAAATCATGTCAACTTATGAAATTTTTGTTTTCTGCTTATAGATACAACTTTAGATATCCTAATTAGGGGGGTTGGAACTGGTTATGAATCAATCCTTGTCCACCTAGTCCCAACATTTCCAAATATGATGCCCTGTGACTGTCAGTTAATCCAACGACAAGATTACATTTTTATTTGGGCAAGGTAACTGGCTGTACCACAGCCTACTACCTTGGAATTACAAGAACGAAATCTCTGAGCAGTAAGAAGAACAAAGAATCAGGTTAAATCAGTTGTTAACATTTCCGTAAAGGAACGTATCTATTCCACATCCTGAAGACAAGTGGAAGGCAAATTTTTTTAGAAACCTATTTTCTCGCCCACCTATTAGCCACGACGATTTCATGATTGACCGGGAGTCAGGGGATCTTTCTAACAATCGGGCAATCGCCCGGCAAAGCCTGGAGACTTGAGAGGTCTGTTAATGCATAACATTTTCAAAGTCTTCTAAATAAAAAGTATTTTAATTAAAAAACAAGCAACATGTAACAGGGACATCACTGTTACCTTTCCTGTCCATCCAATGTCTGACCTTTTCAACATCAAACAAACCATGTCTATGGCAACAAAATTTAACACCATTCTGTAAATCTTCAAGTTTCAACAGGCGAACGCAGTAGTCACGATCACAACTATCTTGCTGATGTCGAGGACATTTGGTTGGATTTGCACAGTCAGGGTCGCACTTTACAGAAAAGGTATACTTGCTGCCTTTGTAGAGAGGATTGGAGCGTTGAATTTCGTTTAAAGCATTGCGGAGGTCACACTTTACTTTGCATGCGATCTCTTGCAGCTTATCTCTTGCATGCGATCTCTTGCAGTAAAGGACACAAGTTGGATAAATTTAGAGTCTTTCAGTTCCTTGACCAAGCAATGTTTATTTAAGTCTTTCTGAAAATAATCCAATTTGAAGTCTCCCGTCAGGATTGTCTCCATATTCAATAGATAAGCACGCTCCATATTTTCGGCCAGTTTATGGTCGTAAACAGCTTTGACGCTTGGGGGACGATAAACATCCGCCACAAGAAGTAGTCTTTTGGATTTGAAGGGGCATACTTCTAGCCAAAGGACTTCTAAATCTGGCTCTTCTAGGTCAGTACGACGCTTGATGTTGAGCTCAGTGTTTATATAAACTGCAATACCTCCTCCTCTGCCGGTTTGACGATCCTTTCGTAGTAGATCAAAGCCAGGAATAATATATAGTTTCTCTGGCATTTTACTTGAGAAAAACGTTTCGATAATCACCATGATGTCAAGGCTTTTTCGATTATCCAGGCTTAGCAGGCACATTTTGATCTCTTCAAACTTGGTCTTTGTTAAATAGTTTACATTCCATTGTCCAAAACGAAGGTCTTTGGTGGGAAGTTTAAACACGTCCACATTTCCCGTAGGCGTAGTTGGTGGACCTGGGTTTGCTGAGATATCTTTGCAGGCGAGTAAACATATAGAGTTCTCAGTTTCTTGGGTCTTTGGACCACCGCCATCTTAGCTTTAACAGAGATCTTTGCAGAGTTTGAGACAAATACTTCGTAATTAGCGATAGACGTCATTTCACCAGCATGAAGAGCAATTACTTGGGTTCTAAGAATGGTTTGGCTTGTACCATCTGAGTCAGGAAGATTTAAAGATTTCAGAATGAAGACAAAAATTAGAAAAATAGCGAGCTCCTTGAGAGCATGACCGGCCGCCATGATGCTCAGTGAGTGCCCTCTTACTACCTTCTTGAGCACCCTCTCGAGCCATGATGCTCAGTGAGTACCTCAGTGAGTACCTCAGTGAGTACCTCAGTGAGTAAAACTCTTGATTTTTCGCAAAACAGCGATGCGTTGAGAAAGCTTGTTACAGAGAGAATCGACATGCTCGTCAAAGGACAACTTCCCGTCTAACTTTACACCCAACAAGAAGTCATTAATGAAAATGAGGAACAATACGGGTCCCAAAATGCTACCCTACGGAACCCCAAGATTTCCTCTTTCAGCCCTAGAATGACATCCATTTATGTTTACATATTATCTACGACCACGTAGGTAGCTTGTAAATAATGGAAGATAGTCCTCACCAATTCCAAGAGCCTTGAGCTTAGATATCAACAGGTGATGATCTACAAGTTCAAACGCTTTCTTATAATCCACGAAAACTATCCCAGTTACTCAGTCTTTATCGAGATCAAGTAAAAACTGATCTACAAATCTTATTAAGGCTGTCTCAGTTCAATGCAATTTTCTAAACCTGGACTGGAGTCTATAGAGAAGTTTATTTTTACTGAGAAATGCACATGCAGCTCGACAGATGTGTTTCTCCAACAGTTTTGACAGAATTGGTGAAACTGATATCGGTTGGTAGCTGTTCTAGTCATCTCTGCTTCCATTCCCTTTATAAACCTGTATAACCTTTGCTGTTTTCCAGACAATCGGAAACTGTTTCGTAGACAAACATAAATTTAACACCCTAGTAAGAGAAGGCGCTATAGCGGGCGCAGTAATTTTAAGGATCTTCACAATAACGCCTTCATCACCAGTTGCCTTATGTGATGGAATAGCAACAACAATTCTAATACATCCTTTTGAACAACAGGCGACATCTCAGAGTTACTATCTGGTATAAAACTAATATCAGAGGGACTTTGGTACCTGCAAAACGATACAAGGATTTTCTTAGGCTGGTCAATAAAGTAACAGTTGAAAATCTCAGCAATAGTTTTATTTTCCGTTATTACTGCGTTGTTCTCAACTATTTGCAATATTCCATTTTTCTTTTCACTGCCATCCTTAGACAAACACTTGATCAAGTTGCAAAGTTTACTTGAATTAGTCTTGTGTTCAGAAGCCTTTTCTTTAAAATAGTCTTGCTTAGTTTTCTTAATCAATTTATTCATGCTATTTTCGACGATTGCTTGTCTATCATCTGAAGTAATCAACTGTCCTTCCATTCCTTTTCTGTATTAAATACTTGCATGGAAAAGAAAACGTCGTAAGGTATTCTCGTACCTGCATTTAGCTGACGTAATAAGGAGAACCGACCATTCTGTATCAACTTTATGAATGTTGTTTATCACAGTTATTCATGTGTAAGCCTCCAAGCTTGCACTTGCATGTCACTGTACAACATTCATAACGTCGAAAGGGATGTCGCTGTGTTGAGACAATTTCGTGTCGGAAATCTTAGACTGAAAAAATTACCTGAAGTTCTCACTCATTTGCTTTAAAAGCAGTTCAGAAATTTTCATATCAAGACTTGTCAGTGCACTCGAAAAGTATACTGACTGTTGTGGAAGTCACTGTTGCATTATAATATTGATATATAAGATATCAAGGACCGAAGATCGTTAATTCACTTGCCGATTAAATTATAAACTCTGTTTCGTTGAAATTTTTTACGGCTAAACTAAAGGTATTAAACAAACGAATATTTTTGTACGTCATCATTTAGGTTTTTGTGTCCGCTGACCATTCTATAGAAGGCCAAAACGGCATTATGCAGGCGTCTTGATGTGGGTGGGTGGGTGGTTGGCTGGCTGGGTTTGTGGCAACTACGTGATAGCCAAATAAGTTACGGGTATGAGTGAAGAATTAACGGAACGTGAAGGACAGGTCGCGAATATCGAGGGGAGCGCGTGGTCCTACGTTTGACGTCAGAGAGAGGAGAACGTTCTGTGTTAGGCCTAGTTCAGACGTCGAAGTTCTGTCGCATTTAATTCGTCACATTTAATACTACGAAGACTCGACTGACATGAAAAGTCTCAGCTCCGAAGTAGAATTTAATGTGTCGCATTCAATTCGAAGCTTGAAATGTGACACCAAACAGCGCGGTTGTTGATTATTTCACCAAGCAGAAAGAGGTCATTCAGACTAAAGTTTTCAAAATAAGAACAGAAAATCGGCTTAGATGATTCCGAATATTGCGCTATTAAGACGTTTGAGGAGTCATTTAATTCGTCATCATCGTCTGCTTTAACAGATATTGCCTGGGTCTAATACTTCAGTCCCTGTAACAGGCGACTCTCTTTTATTAGCCTCCCATTCACGCGTATCGTCAGTTTTCTCAACAACAGAGGAGTCTGTACGGCTCTTCACTGGCACAGCACAAAGAAAACACTCTTGTTTTTTTTTTCGTTTCCACAACTTGGACAAGTGTTCTGCTCCTATGCCATGTTGAAAATGATACTCGCGGGGTCCACGAAGCTTCAAACGTCGTGTCATTGGATAAGAAAACTAATTTTACTAATTTATGCATTTTATCCGACTGTGTTTTATGCGACGTCTCAATCAACATCGAATTCCCGTCGAATTATGCGACGGTGCTCGTCGAATTTAATTCAACGTGTCCAATAAAATCACTTCAGACGTCGCATTTCAGTCAAACAGAATTGGCCGCATTAAATGCGACTGAACTTCAACTTATGGACTAGACCTTAGGTCACTGCGAATATTGCGCTGTTAAGACGTTTGTGGAGTCGGTTTATTCGTCATCTTCGTCAGATTTAACTGATCTTGCCCGGGTCTAATCTTTCAGTCCCTGCAACAAGCAACTCTTTTAGGAGCCTCGCAGGCATAAGTATTGTCAGCTTTCTCTGCAACCGAGCAGTCTAGACCACTCTACATTGATACAGCACTTAGAAAACACTCGTGTTTTTTCTCGTTTCCACAACTTGGACAAGTGTCAGATTCTCGTTACGTGTGTATATCAACGGAGCCATTGCGTTTGCACTGATCACACTTACAATACGTCATTTGCGCGAAAGGCCACTGGCATTTAATTACTTAAACCGTTACCATACCAAAAGAATTATTTTTATTCACTTCATTTGTATCCATTTTGAAACCTGTATATCTTATTATTATTTATGTCATCAACCACTCAGTAAGTGGACACATGCACACACTGTGTGCCTATTTTTTATATTTGTAATTTCATTTAATTCCATTGGAGAAAGTCTAAATCAGTTTTATAAGCCTTATGTGGTTTTTTTTTAGACTTCCTCTCCACATGTCGGTATAAATATTAATATTTATTATCTTTTGTAACATTTTGTGGTAAACTTAATAAACTCAAACTCAACCCGTTATGTTACGGGTTGGGATACGGCATTAGCAGGTTATAAACTGACATGTCTAATAAAAAAACTATGTTTACCTGAACTTTCATTTTTAATCGTTCCTTGAATGAATTCGTCGAGTATCTCTGAATAAGATGACAAAAGATAATGTAAGAAGGACTTCTCAAACATTAATAATTAGACTCAATAATTGTGCTTTCTATTTTGTGCGCTAAACTTACTAATCTACTTACTCCTCAACAATAGCAAATTTCAAAATCTCCTTAATAAAAATATTTAATTTGCCCATAGTCAGTTACTCGGGTTTCATTCACTAGCTTTAAATAAATTTTATAACCAAAAAATTGAAATGAAATATACGAAACAGAAAATCATGGACCGAACGAATAAGTCCTCTGAAACCCGAAGAGAAGCGAACCGTGCGAAGCTGCACTGTGTGTAATGGCTGTCTCAGAGAAAGCTTGGTGGAAATTTCAGTAAGCGAAATAACCAAAACAAACCCAACGCTTCGATACCTAAATCTACACCTTTTCTCAATTGAATCCAGAAATTTCCAAAACGATTTCAAATATTCCCAAATGATATTCAGATTTTCCATATGGATTTCAGATATTTCCAAATGATATTCAGAAATGTCCAAAGGGATTTCAGACGTTTCCATATGATATGCACGTGCTGGTGACAGAGCAGTTATGCCGCTACCAACTTCTAAGGGACCAAGTGTTCATGTTGTGTGTGCAATATCTGCATATCAGATGATTCACAGTACACAACGTCGTGGAGCTTTTAAATCCGATATAGCAAAGACTTGGGTTTTGGAGATGCTACAGAATCTTCCGGCTGGAGTAAGAGTTGACTCCGTAGTTCTCGTCTGTGACAATGTACCTTGTCACTCCAAGTTTGAAGCATGTGTAAATGACTCCCCGGGGTTAATTATCTGTCGTTTGGGACCGTACTCGCCAATGCTGAATTCCATGGAGACAATTTCGAGCAAAATGAAAGCCGTTGTAAGACAGCAAATGCGAGTTCCGCAAGTTGAACCTCTCGCAGTAGGTGATAAACGTCTGGCTTACGTCGAAGGACTAATATGATAATGCTATGAGACAAATCGCTGCACGAGATATTGCAAATGCATATCAACATGCACAAGGCTTTTTCCAGCGTGCGCTTAATTTACAAGACATGGACGTAGGAGCCTAATGCTTCTGTTGTTTTGTTTTACTTGCCTCTTTAATATTGTTGTGCGATGTATTTTGTGAATTGATATGTATAATAAAACAAAACTGTCTGAAATTTATTAGTATTCTGAAATGCATTTTGGAACTATCTAAAATTGATTTGAATTATCTGAAATACATTTTGACATTTCTGAATTTGAAATATATTTATCTGAAATTCATTTGGAAATTTCTGATTTTGATTTGAGTTATCTGAAATTCGTTTGGAAATTTCGGAATTTCACTTGAAATATCTGAAATTCAATTGGAAATTTCGGAATTTGATTTAAATTATCTGAAATTCGTTTCGAAATTTCTGAATTTCACTTGAAATATCTAAAATTCAATTGGAAATTTTGGAATTTGATCCGAAAAAGGTGTGGTGCCATCATTAGGGCTGAGTGCGCCGGTGAATCGACAAGAACGTCATTAATATCGCCATTTCGATGTTTACCTCGCTCAAGGTTGATTGGGGGTCAGTATATTTCAAAGAATAGATCGCCTTCGTGCAGCTCTGTAATTACGACCTTAATTCTATTTAGTTGTCTCAACGTCAAGCAAACTCTCTATAAACAGCGAGGGTTAGATGTAGAGAAGTGACACGCTTATTCTTTGATAATCTTTATTCAGAACCACTAATTATAAAAAAGCAAAACCAAAGTAACAATACTTTTATATTTCTCATCCATACAACATCCAGTTGCAACTCAGATTCAGTTTTCAGAACCATAGCGTAAAATCCCGGTAATAAGCCCAGGGTTCATACAATTTCGAAAGAGGTTTCGGGTGGGCTTATATCCGGCGGGGCTAATTTTCGAGGGGGGTGGGCTTATAAGGGGGGCTTCGAAACGAGCTGATAACGTAATGGTAAGAACAGATGCTCTGCATGTCGGCGTTTAAACTGTTGTACACTGAAAACTACGGTCAAACATTGAATGGTTTCTTTAACGGTATCTGAAGAGATAATAAAAAATCATTGTTCCGTATTCTACTTGTGCTGTGAAAATAATTTTATAAAGGCAACTATGATTAAGGTAACAAGACAAAGAAGGGGTTGGGGTTTCTCAGCGGAGGTACTTATAAGGAATACCTTTTCTTTTGGATATTTACATATACATGGGCCAATAAGTGGGAGGCTTATAACAGAAATAAATTTTTTGTTTACAAATAGATTGGTCTATAATCTGGTGGGTTTATAATCGCGTGGGCTTATAACTGGAATTTTACGGTATGCAGAGCACGGCAGTGCGAGTAACACTTGCTAGTTGGCGAGTGTTGTCCATATAATCTTAATCTTTTTTGACAACTTTGACGTCAACCTATTTCTATCAATAAAATATTACTTTGTCCGCTCTATAAAATTTGGGTTTACAAAATTTTCCTCACAAATTCTCAAATTGAAGCACAATGTTTTCCAATTTCTCGGAACAATCCTGTGTTTTTATGAGCCCACAAAGTAACAAATCAGTGGTTTCGTAGACAGAAGTTAAGACTACTTCGTGTATGATTGTGTACGCAAATGGCGTCGGCTGGAGTAATAACCAAGTTTTACGTTAGAACAGACATTTTACAATGCAAAGAAGACAATGAAAAGCAATTAGTTGCAAAAAAGCGTAAGAAAAATTCCACGACAGAAACAGAAACGAGTGGTTTCTTCAGTCATGGTTAGTGGAGTTTGAATGGCTTTGCTACAACGGTGAGGCGAACGTTATGTATTGTGACTTCTGCCAACGTGCAGGTCCGTCAGTTGGCCGGAAACACAGAATATGTTAATAACTCAACAAAATTCAAGAAGGAAAATATTGGAGCCCATGGAAAAAGTCAGAAACATGCAAAGTGCTGCGACTGGGCTCTGTCGAAGACAAAACACGTTCAGGATTCTGAAATTGCAAAACAGTTTGTTGCGATAGAAAAGAAGGATGAAGAGAAAGCCACCCAGAAGTTGAAGATGAAATTCAACAGAGAGTATCGCGTTGGAAAAGAAGAGCTACTCTTCACAAAGGTCAGACCTTTATTGATTTTGCAATAAAAGAATGGCCTGTCGATAACACCGCCTTACGCGAATGATAGAAGATGTGTAGAAATGCTGTCAACAGTGACAAGTACAATTAGACACAGTAATTCCAATGCTCTGCAGAATTCAAATTATATGTCTTTGATGATTGATTGGGCGACAGATAGATCTGTTTCAGAGAATGAAGTAATTCATGCACGTATCCTTGAAACTGGAGAGCTAACAAGCAAAATACTAGACTTGAAGGCTTTGAAACACTCACACAGATGGGATTGTATCTGGAATCAAGAATTCATTTTCAAAAGTGGGAATGGAAGAGGATGAGTGGAAAAGAAAGACAGTTGGATTTTGTGCTGACGGTGCAACAGTGAATATGGGACAGAGAAATGGAATAGTTGCAAAACTTCGAGCAGATATTCCTCACTTGATTAATTTCCACTGTATGGCACACAGACTTGAACTGGCCTTGCTGGAACTACAGAAAGTCTGCCCCATGGTTGAAGATGTATCTGGCTGTCTCCATTTTGTATGGGAGACATATTACAGCCCCAAAAGCAAGCAGGAGTTACATACTATTGGAGCAGAGTTGGATGCCAGAATTTACAGACCAGTACCAGGTAAAGGAACCAGATGTGTTCTCCATATTGACAGAGCACTACAAGTCTTCCTTCAAAGGAAGAAAGGTAGAGATCTAGCCACAGATCATGGCCAATATGCAGCAGTTTGTATCCATGTGGAAAGAATTGCTACAACCAGCAAGAATACTGATGTTAAAAACGGGGCTGCCAAGCTACACAAGCTTATGATCACCAAGAACTTTGTTGAGTTTGCCCATTTCATGATCGATCTTTTTGGAGAAGTTGCATCACTGAGTTTGAAACTTCAGACAAAGGCACTAATCCTTCCTACTGCCATTTCATCCATTGACACGCGCATTAATACTATTAAGAGTATGAAAGAGCAACCTATTGCCAGTGGGGCTTTGACGCAGTTTCAACTCAGTGTTGAGGAGCAGAATAACACAACTCTAATGTTCCAGGATATTGAGCTGAAGGGTGGCTCTCCAGCTGGACTATTTGGCAGCAATGTCACACTCAAACAGGCAATTGTAAAAACCGTTGATGTGATACTCAAGGAACTAAGAGCCAGATTTGATGACCTTCTCGGTAAAAATGAAGATGAACAGTCAAGACAGTTAGTTAGCTACTTCAAGATCTTTCATGATGACACATGGCCTCGTTCTTCCAGAGAGCTGCTAGAGTTTGGCATCTAAGAAGTTGACACGCTATGCTAATAGTTTCAGGCTCCTCCAGAGGCTGCTGGATGTAACACTGAAGCTGTTCCAGTTGAATGGAGACAGTTGAAAGTCCTTGTATCTAACTCCTTACATGATAGGAACTATGCAGAGCTATGGCAGATCATGTTGACTAAAGAGCCCTACAAGTCAGACTTTGTTAATGTGCTGCTCCTGGTATGGAGGAGAAAAAGCGGTAGTGAATATTGTTCAGTGAAACGTGAAGCCGAACAGACGTTGGCAGATTATGGAATGGAAGTTACCTTTAACAAAAAAGGAGTTACGATCAACGGAGAGAATATGATAGTCCCCTGGAAAACCAGCTGGAGGAAACTGAAGGAAGGATTGATGAAAAGAATGAATAATAACAAAAAGGCCGAGTATATGAAGAAGGAAATGCACAGCAATATCAATCAGAACCAGGATGTGGAATATAGTGAATGGCTTAAATGTAATCTATACCCAAAAAAGACAGCAGCGATGATAAACATGAAAGAACAGATTATCGCAACGAGGAAATGGAAGGGATGAGAGGACTAAAAGTAGAATCGGTATCGTGCAGATTGTGTGGACAGTATGATGAGACTGTACAAAATCTCTTGACAGGATGTACAGTAATAGCAGGGACAGAATATGTGAAGAGACACAACAACGCATTGATGGCTCTAGCCGTACAATCGGGAAGCAACATGGGATCATAGAGGAAGGAACACAGTGGCACCAACAGCAATGGATAGAAGTGGTGGTAATGGAGAATAATAAGTTTAAGTTGATGTGGGATTTTGAATACAAATGAGGAAATATAATAAAGCTAGGCGGCCAGACATCACACAAGAGGACAGGGTAGGGAAGCGCAATTGGCTTGTGAACATGGCTTGTTCTTAAGAACAAAATATTGAAGAAAGGCATCAGGAAGAGTTGAACAAGTACCAACAGTTAGCTTTTGAGAGAGAATGAGAGAGAATTGTTTGGGTTTCTATGTAGAGATAATACGAACGGTAAAAGGGTGTCTTGGAGGTGGTATCAATAAATTACAAAACAAATTGATAAACTGATACAACATGAGAAGGAAGCTAAATGGGTGGTGAGAAACATCCAGAAAATAGTATTAATGGAAAGTGACACACTGTTAATAATAATAATAATAATAATAATAATAATAATCATTTATTTAATCACGATATTAATTACAGCAAAGCTGAAGTGGTCGTGAATGTACTAATTTAAAAATAATAAATATACCTTATACTACCTTAAAAAAATTCTGAATAAAATTATTTTTTAAAGCAGTGTAACTGCCTAAAAGTCTAACTTTATTTTCCAAAGAGTTCCATAAAATTGTCCCTTGATACCCTACAGATATTTTCATATAATCTGTCTTGAACTTTGGAAGTTTTAAGCAGTTTTCTTTTCTAAAATTATAAACTTCCTCTCTCTTCACGAATAAATTCTGAAGCGTCAATGGTAACTGATTGTGATACTTTTTAAAAACTAAATTTAACAATTTCAGATTATAAAATAATTTGAGTGGTCTCCAATTTGCTAGTCTTTGGACTTCACTTGATGGCTGGTCGCAAGCGTAATGATAGATAATCCGTGCTGCCCTGATGTGGATCCTTTCCAAATTATCAAATATTGTCTTTCCCACAGATCCCCATGTAAGAATTCCATAAGTTATAGATGGCAAAATAACTTTAAAATAGAAGTCCAATCTTGCTTGCAAAGGTAGAAAGTGAAATGATTTAAGCAGGTTTAATTTCCTACTGAACGATTCAACCACTATCAGGGCATGGATATCCCATTTGAGGCGACAATCCACTTTTACACAAAGACACGTTTTTGTGTTAACCTGTTTAATATTGAACTCCCCAAGCTTGATCTGCTGAAACGGTCCAATAAACTGGGAACACCCCAGCAACATGTATTCAGTTTTTCCAGAATGAATAGTCAATAAATTTTCCAGACACCACCTAAACAGTTTCTGTAATGTCTTATTTAGAATAGATGCAACGCTGTCAGGGTCCAAGAGGATTGATATTTTAGAATATGCAGTGCTGAAACATATGGGCGGAGTTTAAGAAAGGAATGCAGAACGGCTAAACAGAGAAGTTGAAGAAAGATTATAAGGAGAAGGGTATGCAGAGTCAAGTGTTTGCAGGGCAGGAGAACGAGAGCCTTGTGTGGTTGAACACAAACATCACACCTGCAGAAGACGGCTGGAATCATGAATTTGTGGGAGTAGATGGTGGACACTCGGAAGTGGAAAGTGTTGCGTGGGATAGGAGGCGGGGACGGAAAATGTAGATTGTGCAAGACGTTTGATGAAACCGTTCAACAGCTGCTTGCAGAGTGTGAGATCCAGGCAGGAACCGAGTATCTCGGTAGGCACAACAATGCCTTGATGGTACTGGCTGTTAGCTGGGCCGTTGAGAGAGAACTTCTCCCTGCCAATACGGCATGGTGCACTGTTAGATGGGACACAGGCCACGTCCTAAAGGGGAACGGGTTCAAGTTGTTTTGGGACTTCGAGCATAGGATGAGAAAGACCAGCTCTGCATGTAGACCAGACTTGACATTAGAGGACGAGAAAGCGAGAAATATCTGGTAAGTAGATATGTCATGCCGTCAAGAGGAGAACATCGAGGAAGCGACGAGACCGAAGTTACAGAAGTATCAGCAGCTGGCATTCGAAACCAGAGAAAAAAGAAGGTGCAGAGTGGAAGTAGTGCCGGTAATAATTGGATGCCTGGGATGTGGTGTCAAAGATGTAAACAGAGCAATGAGGAAGATTATTGGAGATGAGGACAGTGTGATTAAGATAATCAGTACAATGCAACGGACGGTGCTCTTTGAGGGGAAACAATAATTAGGAAAGTGCTTGGAGGAGTGGTACAGCCAGAGTAGTGAACGTGCAGTCAAAGCGCGTCAGCCTTAGTGTGAACCAATGAGAACACGTGTACCTCGGTTACCTCCCAGCAACATTTGGTGTGAAGGAATAATGGCCAGAATATGAACTGGCTAATAGAAACATAATAATAATAATACCAATTGTAGTAGGTGCCTTGGGAGCGGTTAGTTAGGAAGTTGAATAATTGGATATACTGGACATACATATGAAAGCAGAACTTCTCCAACACGGCATTGCTTGGAACAACAAGAAGTTGAGAAGAAGCTTGGAAAGCTGAAAGACCCGGAACCTTAGGCTACCAGTTGTAGCCAGCTTCCGAGGGAAAATTAGATACAACTGGCATAAGAACATTGCTGCGGAAATATAATGATAATAATAATAATAATAATAATAATAACAATAATAATAACAACAATAATATAGGCACTGAAGTAGGACAAGCGCAGCTTCAGCCTACTACAAGAATGTCGACGCTCCCGCTCACCAGAGTCCGGGGTGGCAATCTTGGCAAGTGCCAGCAACACTTTAGCCAAGGGTAGATAAGACTCTTTAGCCTCGGGTAGCGACTTATCTCAAAGGAAACTCCGACATAAAACTAGAAGAAGGTAGGCAGGAGATTGATTCGGAGCCAGTGACTTCTATAAAACGAGCAGGCTTTAATGAGATGACCTAGGGAGTGGCGCCCTTGCCTTGTCAGCTGGGTAGACAGATAGCCGAAAACCTCAGCTTGCCTTAATTCTTTCACTACCTTCAGGTATTGGCAAACCTGCCCTGTTAGCCCAAGGACTAGAAGAAAATCTGTACAGTAGGTTGACACCCCTGACATTAGTTGGTTGAGAATAAACCAGCCTTAAATGCTGAAACAGATAAGCACTAATCTAAATAAAACAATATTCAGCCTTAACCCTTGCAGTGGCACACCTAAACTGACCTTAACTGGTTGGAAGTGCAAGAGTGTACTGTTAAGGTCAGACTAAATATATGCATCGGGGAGTACTTTCAGGGACTTTAGAAGGCTGTACATCCCTTATTCCTTCCTGACTGGATAAGTTCGGCGAGTAAGGGTTGTCTCTGTGTGTTTTGTTTAAAATCTATTTTAATGGTAGAATTTCTTTTCCCCACAAGTTCCCTGAAATGTACGATGTCTTTTTCGGCCTTACTTGGTGGGAAGCTGGGAGCCCATAACAGGCTGAGACCCCTTCCACTGTCCTTGGTTGGGTGGTGTACGAGTTGTAATAATAATAATAATAATGACAATAACATTAACAATGAGAGTAGCAATAACAATAACTATAATTATAATAATATTATTGATAGTAATCGTAGTAATAATGAAAACCAAAACGTCAAAATACGAATAGTACACATAAAGAGATACTTCGGAATTTTAGGAACTGGATGATGTTGACTTGAAGGAACATTATCTTCTACCTGTCTTTGGAGCGTTTTTCAGACATAACCAAAATGAAATCAGAGTAAAGGATATCGCTGTTAGTGCCGGGTTTCCGTGTTGAGATAATATGTTAGTTTGTGGGAAAGGGCTAAATATGGAAATTCTACAATTAAAAAGTTTTGAATTCTTAGTGGCAAAAGACCCATTCCCAATGATTTGTCAGAGACTTTTTTCTAAACATCAGATCTTAAGGAATGGTAAACTGTCAGTTACTGCTCGTGTGAGCATGTGAAACACAGTTACTTCTTTTTACTTCACATCATATTTAATAGTTATTTTTCTATTACACGTTGCACGTAGTTCCTTTTTTGAACAATAGTGGCGTTACGGCCAGGCCTAGACTCGAAATATTACCGTATATACCTTCTAGTCTATTCTTTTTTACTTGAATTACAAGTTAAGAATGACATTTTTCGGATCTGTTTTAAAATAAACCAACTTCTAGATCCTTGCCTAAGAACTACTAAAAGAAATTATGAAAGAAATTGGTTTTTGAAATTCAATTATTAAAAGAAATTATTTTAGAACACAGCTCTTCTCAAAAAGCATGTGCTCGGAGGCAGTACAATTTTAACTTAGATGCATATAGCATAGGAAACCACAAGTTTGTAACACATCAAAGCAGAGTAGTGTACTGTACAAGGCAGCCATGATCGACCACAGGCCTCGGAGCAAACAAAGATTAAGGGCTTCTATGCAAAACATGACTAATATCAATGTACAACATTCATAATGTCCAAAGCAATATTACTGTTTTACAACAATTTGATATGAGAAATGTTTTAATCTGCAAAAATACCAATTTCTCTCGTTCATTAGCTTTATAACTAGTCCAGAAATTTTCCCTCCAAAAGTTATCTATGCATCTGAAAAATTTACCGACAGTGACGAAAGCCAATTTTCTGACATTTAACAATTATTCGCTAAAGGCAAAATGAATATTGTTGAATAATCCCCGAGACGAAGTTAATTAGTATAATTACACAGGTGAGTATTCAATTTTAACACCTCCTTGGTAACATTTACAAAGGTAGCTACCTTCTTCCTTCAGAGCCTTTACTGTTACATTCACCTGTAGGTGAATATCGAGATTCATGAAATAATTTTCTGACCAATCACCATGCAGGATTTTCAATAATAACCTGTGTAATTACACTAAAATCCTTAGTTCACGGGGATACGTACGGCATTTCCAAAATTTGTTAAAATGTAACATGTGTAATAAAAAAAACCATGTTTACCTGAACTTTTAGTTGAACTCGTTTCTTTCTTAAATGCTTCCATAACCTCTGTATAAGATTAAAAAGGAGAATATTTTCAATTGGTCTTGATAAACATGTTTTCCAATTTCTGAACAAAAATTACTTCTTTAAATCCCCAACTACAGTAAACAGGAAAAGTTCCTTGAAATTTTTCAATTTGAATATTGTCAAACTACGCTATCACCTTAGAACCTACAATAGAAAGCAAAAATTTTTGGACCGAATGACTTAGTCCGCTGAAACCCCAAGACGAACTAACCGTGAACAGGGTAGGTGATAGATGGGGACAGCAGTTTGGAGAGAGATTAAAAGCTGAAAGATAATGCTACTAGATTTAAGAAGGAGAAACAGATTGCGAACCTTGTCTTGGTGAGAAAAAGGAATGAGGAGCGTGAGGAGGGAGCTGAGGTAGGAGTTGAGGATGGGGAATTGGAGGAGACAGTAAGAGTGGTAGAGGTGTCAGAAAAGGAAGTGGAGCAGGAAACCGATAGAGGAACAGAAGCAGATGAAGCAGCAGAGACAGAGGGAGAACAAGCATTCAGAGAGGTTTTCACAGCGGAGTTAGCACAGCTAACACCAACAAATGCGACCAACATGAAAGAAAGGAACAGACTTCCGACACTTAAAAACTACCTCCAGATAAAAGTGTGCAAATAAGATACTTAGCAAATACCTCAAAAGTAGCAATAAGTTGGAGGAGATCACAGATGCAGTTTATGCCATGGGAAAGGCAATAGCAAGATTATTAAATACCAAGATGAGAGTCCTGGGGCATAGGAAAGAGATTGAACAGAGAAGGAAATACAAGAGAGAAGAGGTTACGCAACCAGATTAAGGCACTAAGGCAGAGAATTATAAGTAAATAATAAGCTCTATCGGAGAAGAACACAAAGAAAAGCAACGAGGAAAGAAGTGAGGATTTTAGAAGAACTGAGGAAGTATGTAGAAGGAGAATCAGCAGGCATGCAGGAGCTTGTGAAGGCCTCGGAGAAGTGGTTGGATGAGCTGAGGGTGAAGAAAGTGATATCGCTGAAAGCAGTGGAGAAGAGGGAAAGAAGAAAGAATGACGCAATGTTTGTAACAGATGAAGGGGCTTTCTACAAGAGAGTAAATAGTACAAAGGAATTTAATGGTGAGCCCCCAGCAATGGAGAGATTCGTGGAAGTTTGGGGAGGCGTGTGGGAAGAGGAGAAGATTACTATTGAACAACCGTGGATGGAGAAAACCAAGGAGAAGTTGAGAAAGAAGATCAGGGATGTACAGGATATCGAGATAAGTGAGGAGACCATTGGGAAAGTAGTAAAAAGGAGGAAGAATTGGAGCTCGCTTGGTATTGACGGAATCCAGAATTTCTAGTGGAAGAAGTTTAGTGGAGCCTGGAAGACTTTAGAAAGAACAATAAATAGCTGGAATGAAGATCCAGAGGGCATCCCTGAATGGGTAACTTTAGGCAGGAGAGTCCTTTGACCAAAGACCGAGGACTTGTCATTTAGCCTCACCTATCTCAGACATATTGTATCTATTCTATAAAGAAGCGCGTCTCTCTTCGATATGGAAACACTCGGATATCGTTCCAATTCCGAAACAAAAACCCGTTCGTGAGGTAAATAAACATCTAGGACCAATATCCTTAACACCCATCATCTCCAAAATAGCAAAGGATTATATAGTAGAAGAATACATTAAACCAACTGTACTCCAAAGAATTGATCCTAATCAATTTGGCACAATTCCAAAATCTAGCCCGACGTTTGCACTTTTAAGTATGTTACACTCTTGGAATGGTTCTGCCGATGGAACTGGTGCTACGGTCAGAGTCATCTTATTTGACTTTAAAAAAGTTTTTGACCTGATAGATCATGGCTTATTGGTTACCAAACTCCAAACTTATAATTTACCGCATTGGGTTGTCAACTGCATTACAGATTTTCTCACATGCAGAAAACAAAGGGTAAAGCTAAACCAAGGGGGTTACTCGGATTGGGCTGAAGTTTCCGCCGGAGTTCCACAGGGTACAAAATTAGGCCCATGGCTATTTTAATAATGATCGATAAACTAACAGTCTCTTGTGGAGACATGTGGATGTTCGTAGATGACACAACTGTAGATGAATTAGTCAGCAAATGCAGCGAAAGCAGAATCCAGACCACAGTTAATGATCTATTAACCCAAATCTCTGAATTAAAATTTCAATTGAATGAAAAGAAATGCAAAGAATTACGTATTGGCTTTGGTGAACCAAGTGCTACTTTCGATCCCGTTATTGTGAACGATACCCCTTTGGAGATGGTTCTGTGTGCAAAAATCCTCGGATTAACCGTTTCTAGTAATTTAAAATGAAACGATCACATTTATCAAACCATCGTGAAAGCAAGAAAGCGATTGTGCTTTTTGTCACAACTCAAACGAGCCAAAATTGGGACTAAGGAATTAATTGTATTTTACAGCACATGTATTAGACCAATCTTGGAATTTGCATGCCCGGTCTTTCACAACAGCCTGTTCAACTACCTATCCAATGACCTAGAAATGATTCAGAAAGGAGCGTTGAAAATAACCTACCCCTGGACCTCATATGCTGATATTTACTGGCCTCCAACACCTCAGTACCAGAAAACGACTGGACGGAGGTGGGAGGCGTGTGACTGATGAAGAAATTGAGGAGAACCTGTTGGAATGGATATTTGATAGACGAGATAAAGGTCTTCGTGTTTCCCGCAAATTAATTATGATCAAAGCTAAAACGTTCCAGGAAGAGAAACAGAAGAATGATCCAAATATGAAGACACTGGTCTTCAGTGCTGGTTGGCTAACACAGTTCATGAAAAGAAATGGACTGAGCATCAGGCGTCGAACAACTCAAGCCCAGAAAACACCAGATCAGTTGATTGATAAACTGAGCGCATATATTTTAAAAGTTAGACGATTACGAAAACGGATGAACTATGAGTTAAAGAATATCATTGCCATGGATGAAACCGCCATCTGGAACGACATGATATCAAACACTACCGTGGAGAAACGTGGTTCTCACTCAGTAAATATGAAGACTACTGGACATGAAAAGTCCAAGATTACAGTGTGTTTAACTGCCACCGCTGATGGTGTCAAGAAAAAGCCTTTCTTTGTTTTTAAGGGGGCCAAGCGCGATATAAAACGTCTGAATGAAGAATACAAAGCTAAGTGTATTGTAGCGAGCAGTGCTAGTGGTTGGATGGACAAGCCCTTAACTGAGCAATATTGCCGCGAAGTTATTGGAACGTTTACATTCGTTTCACGGCGCTTACTAGCGTGGGATTCATTCAGTTGTCATTTGACTTCCGGTGTTAAAGAGTTGCTCAATAAAGGCAAAGTTGACCCTGTCATTGTTCCTGGAGGATGCACAAAGAACATCCAAGCTCCCGATGTGAGCTGGAACAAGCCAATGAAAGAATATCTCAGAGAAATGTACGACACTTGGCTTGCTGAGGAAGATCACGAATTAACCACTCAAGGAAATATGAGAGGGCCATCTCGACAACAAATGATTCAATGGGTGCTTGAAGCTTGGAGGAAGTTACCAGAAGATATCATTAAAAAGTCGTTCAAGGTATGTGCCTTATCAACCAGTCTGGATGGGACAGAAGACGACCAGATAATGTGTATCAAGCACGGGCCATGCCAAAACCTCTTGCAACGATTGCAAGCTTCCCAGCTTGACGATGAAGACGATGATCCTTTTGATGCCCAAATTTCAGAGGAAGACATGTTCGAAGAAGAGGTCCCTCATCTCACTCTGGATGAAGGTGATAACATTCTGGACATTCTCGAATAAGATAAACACGTATTTTATTACGATAATAAAACGTTATATGCAAATACATAAACATGCAAGAAAAACTGTTCTGTTAAGTTAACCTAAATGCATGTTTGCTATTTTATTGCACTTTAATTACATTTCTAAAATTCTATGTCTGCATTTATGGTAGGTAAAAAGAATCGAACACGCAAACAGACTTAGTGTATACATTTGGAATAAGGCCACCTCTCTATTAAGCCCCCCTCTTTATTAAGCCCCCCCTTAATAGTGTTCGAAAAAAATAAGCCCCCCGGGGGCTAAATACTGAAAATACCGTTGTCGTATTGTCCGCTCAGCACTTCCTTTGATAGGTTGTCCTGGCCAACCTTCTTGAGAGCATCAGCCAGCTCTTTCCTAGTTCCTCCCCTTTCGTCATATCGGATAAGCATGGTCAGCGCCTTTGATGTTTCATCCTCACCAGGTCGGGAATAGCGGATATCTTCAATTTCATAAGCTTTGAACCGCTTTGTCCGGTGGGCTAATTTCCTCCATACGTGGGAAATTCTTTGAGATACTTCTGCAAATTCATCAACTTGTAATCGACAAGGCGGTTGTTGTCCTTTTTGCTGTTCTGATGAAATCAAAAGTAAAATAATTCATTAACTGCCAGTGCTTCACAGAACGTGGTAACAAAACAATGTCAAAAATAGAGTTTTGCACTTTAAATTTCGCGATGTCCAGCAAACACTTAATAAGTGCAAAAGTACATGAAATTGGTGTAAAATGGTAATTTACACAAGGAAAGTGTACATTTACACGTTGAATGGATGGGTAGTTAAGGTTCTGAACGAAGCAGGGAAAGTTACAAGGTAGCACTCTACCAAAAATTGAAGTTGTGGAAAGCAGTACTAATTTTAGCACTTCCAGTGTCTATCGTCGTTCCACCAATTAGAAAAGGTTATTATACTTTTTTCCTAATTATTACACCTTTTTGGTGGGTTATCTTTTGGAAAGGGAATTACACTTTTTCCTAGGTGATTGCATATTTTTGCACTGCAGTTCGGAATTAAGCTCTTCGCAATCAACTGATCACATTTCAACGACATTTTCCCATATATTATTGGAATAATAACGGTAACGTTTCACATAGCGGTAAGAGATTACATTCTTGTCTAACTGATGTTAATCTAATTTCTTTTCACTTTATTTGAAATGTCAAAAGAAATACTCCACAAACTGAACTGCTTCCGATTCAAACCGATCAAGTGGATTGAACTGCCTTTTTAATGACAGTAACGTGCCCACTGATACTTGTTGGACGCCAAAAACCACTCCGCAGTGGCGTGTCCACTAGGGGGGGCACAGGGGGCATGTACCACCCTAAATTAATGCTTTGCCTACCCATGTGCCCCCCCTATCTGAGGTGTTAGTATGGCAAAGTCGAGAAAAACTTTTGGACCAATTTTCCATTCACAATTGGAGCGTTGGATTAATTGAAGCTTATCATCCTCAGAAATGTTTTCAAACATGACCCCACATTGCATGGCAATTAAATTTAGAATTAATTTAATAGACCATCCGGTGACTTGATTCGATGTTTTCTAATATATCGTTGGCAATCTGTATGGCAGGCTGCGACAGACTTGAAGTGTGAAACTTTAAAAATCTAACAGATTTAGAATGCTCTAGTCAACTATGATTCTCGACATCCAACTGCACAAGACGTTGTGCAGTTACAACACACCACAATGGCAGACGGTAGGCTGAGGAATCTCGGGAATTCTAAGTATTGAGTCTGAACGTGCAAAGTCCTTCGGTATGGACTAGTTTGTGAAAATTTTCGCAAGACAGCTCAACAATAGAACGATTGAGTCAAGATAATTGTATCATTCACTTAAAAAATTATGCCCCCTCCTTGACGTGAACCTTTGTCCCCCATTAGCCCCCAAAAGTGAAACCCTGGACACGCCACTGCCACTCCGACATTTTCCGTTCCGTGTTTTAAACATCTTCACGATGTTACCAAACAATCGAAACGATTAAAAATAGACATTTGCATTCTGATAGAGAGCGACTGTATCGACAATGTTTATTCGTGTTCACATAAGTCACTCATTACTCCTTTTTTTCCTCTCACACTTTCTAGTTTTTAAATTTGTTTATGGCCAGAAATGAAGGGAACTCTGCTGGCAAAGTATGTGCACTGATTACACCTTTTGCTGTTCATTACCAGAGAATATACTTTAATTAATACCAACTTCAAACTCAACAACGCCAAAATACATTCACTTTGTTGAATCGACATTCATTATCGCTTTTGTCATTTATCGCAGATGTGCAATCATTGACATGGAAGGGCATTTAATAGCGCCAACAAACGACCATTAATACCATTCTACTATACATTAGGGAGAATAAAATTTCAATTATGCAACATACTTGTCCAGTCTATTGCAGGGTCGATTTAAGGTTATGTGGAATCTTGTTATGTATTAAAGATCAGAGAATAAGACTATAAAAATTTCTTAACAAACTGAATTCGGTTGGACAGTTCAAACTTCCTTTTTTTCGTCGATATGTTGAGGACTGCTTTGCCATTTCTCACTCTGGTGACCACGTTCTACTCTGTTGAGTCCTTGTCAGGACTGTATGTTTACTCATCGAAATATATTTTCTAGTGTGTCAGAGAGTAATTCCATTCTTCCTTTCTTGGACGTACCTCTTAATTGATCGCCTAAACGGCTTTTCAACCTGTTTGTCGGAAGCCTATGTTCCCCTGTTCATTTATGAATTTTGATAGTTTGATTCCTTAATCTTTAAAACGCGGTCTATTTTAAAATTTGCTCTTCATACCACATTTTCCCTGACATGTAGATTTCAAGCTGTTTACGAACTTTAGTTCACTTTAATAACACACATCAACTTTCACGTCTTGGACAAATATCATGCGATCCAAGCTTACGTACAAGTCAGTACTGTACTGCATGAAAGTTTTAATGGCGAAGCGTGAAAGTAGATGTATGTCAGCAAAGGAGTTAGTTGGTCCGCCGAGTTGGGATTCAAGTTAGGATTCGAGTTAGGATTCCTAACAACAAAGTAACACATTTGTTATCTAAAAATGTATGAGATTATTTATCTGATTGCTTCGTACCCGCGTCTGCAGTTAACCCTATAACACTAACCCTAACCCTAATCCTAACCCTAATCTCAACTCGAATCCAAATTTGAATCTTAATTCGAATCTCAACTCAAATCCCAACACAAATCCCAGCTCGAATCCCAACTGGAATCCCAACTCGGGTTATTTTAATCCTAACTCGGGTTCTTGCCGTCATCGTTGGCAAAGAACAGTAAACTAAAGCTCATTAACAGTTTGAAATAGACACGTTAGGATTCCATATAACCTTAAATCGACTGCAACAGACGTGACAAATGTCGTGCGTGATCGAAACTTTATTGTCCCTAATGTATAGCAGAATGGTTTTAATGGTGGGATATTGACACTACTGAATGTTGATTCATGCAAATGGTTGCTTATCGACACTAAATGTTTCTTTTTGTGCAAATATTTTTAAAGCAACATAACAAAAACGTAAATGAATGTCGATTGAAAAACATGAATTGATTTTTGCATTAATGAGTTTGAGGTTGACGTTAATAATAGTATATTTTCTGGTAATGAACAGCAAAAGGTGTACTGGTTTTGAAAGTTAAATGTACCAGAACCGGCTGGTCCCACCACATGTAAATTTGAATATGTTAAGCGCAGAAGGAAACAAAAATTTATAATCACGTTTCACACCGTAAATAGGACGTGTTAAAAAGCACAACCAGATATGTTAAACACAAAAGGTGTGTCGTAGTAACACACTGTTTACAATGAAATTTTAAAACACATTTCGATGTGTTAAGTAACACAACAACGTGTGCTAGAAAACACATCATCTGTGTTACGTAACACAACGATTTACTTTAAGTAACACACTTTGAGGTTACACACCTTTTGCTTGTTTCAGATTCAGCACACCTTTTCAATTTATGGTGGGTTAAATTGACAAACGTTTAAAAGAAAACACACCTTTTGATGTAGCATGCCATTCAAATAAGACAGATTTTCAAATAACATGGTTTTTTAACAACGCACCCGTGGCAGAGGAGGACAGAACATTTTCGAAAGTTGTTCAGCTGATATACTTGTTGTATTGTATTTGTGATATGGTTTTATACTTGTCCTTATGATTCCTAGCCACGTGTTTGTATAACGGGATGTAAACGGGATGTTTGTAAGGATGGACATCTTACCATTTGTTAAACCGTTGAACGCTAATCTCACCGAAAGTTTTGTTTTAATAAACCAGAATTGAAATTTTAAACGTAAATATGACTATAAGCAGTTTAAATATAAAATAATTTCCAGTTTGGATTGTTGTTTATTTGGGGCCAAATTCTGTGTGGGTTTTTTTTTTATTCCATGTCCTCTTTTAGTTGTAGTCAAGAGGATTTGTCTTTTTGAGAATTTTGAAAAATCATCATTGTTACTTGGATTCTCGAGAGATATATTGGAAGGGTGGGCGAGGGGTTGTTGCATGCACATATTTCTAGTATTGTGTTTGTGCAACGAAATTCATACCTTACCTGATGCTTGAGTCTGTACGTCAGACAATCATGAGCTAAATTTTATACACGTTTTGAACGGGGATGGTACAAGAGAATGCTCAAGCAATAGGCAAATCAACCATTTTTCTGTCAATCTTTTCCTCAAGCTTAAGCTTTAAGGAAATGCTTGACAATTAACTGACTCTGGTGCTCATACTTCCTATTGCTCTTGTGTGTTTATGTTTGTCTCCTCTTAAAATGCTGGCATTATTCCTACACTTATTTCTCTTTTTACGGATATATAAGCTGTTATGTTGCAGTTGTCACTACGGTGGAATTGACATTAAAATAGTGGAATGGCCGCCAAGAAAAAGACTTATTGATATTGATATAGTTTTAATTTTGTAGAAAAAAAATTTCAGGTTAGATTCCTGAAGTAGATTCCTAAATAGATATATTATCATGTATTCCCTTTGTAAAATCGAAAGAAACTTAAGGACGGGAAAGAAATATTACTCAACAAGTAAAGCGAAGTCGAAGATATCGGAGACAAATAATACTAAAGCTCTCAGGAAAGTGCGCCACTATAACCAAGCCTTAATAATTAGGTCGCGTCAACGTGGAGCTATGGATAGAAATCCAAGAGTTACTAGCATGGGACGTGGAATTGATATCAGATAAGATTTGAAAAAGTTTGAGTGACGGCGTAGATTGCAAACACCATAACTTTGGCTTCAAAAACTGCGTAAAGTTGCTCTAAATATAAAAAATATCGGTACCTCACATATCTATACATTCACATCTGCGGCATAAAATGAAGACAAAAAGAATACTTTTGCGACTAAAAATATG
The DNA here is from genome assembly GCA_030142905.1 of Heliopora coerulea. Classification (NCBI taxonomy): domain Eukaryota; kingdom Metazoa; phylum Cnidaria; class Anthozoa; order Scleralcyonacea; family Helioporidae; genus Heliopora; species Heliopora coerulea. Next base: position 49,776 of record JASJOG010000457.1, on the reverse strand, counting down.
CTCTTCTTATCGGCACCCTGTTTTTTGTCTGGGTTCTTCTTGAATTCGAGTCTGACAAGCTTCCCTTCCACTTATAACCCCATCTTTATGAAACAGTTCTATGTTCTTAAGTAAAAACAAACGTACGCAAAATATCTAACTGATGTGAGGGAAATAAAAGTGATCAACTTTTTTGAGAAAAGTCCTTATGAAAATAATTACTAAAAATATGAACGTATGATATATTGAATAATATATAATGCCCAAGCCAACATGGGTGCACCAAGCAAACATGGGCGTGAGCTTCATGTTGCCTAACTGTTCTTAAATTCACACACAACAGAAGGATAGAGAAGCGATTTCATACATCCTGCATTATCTCCGACAATGAGTTGCTCGACGGTCGTCAAAAGATACCGTAAAAGATGAGATTACACCCAAAAGTAGAGGAATTGGAGAAGAATAGAAGAGGTGCAACTCACACCATTTCTGACGAAGAGACAAAGAACCTCAGTAGCGAAGGAAAGAAGGCAGAAAGAACGACGTAATCACTAGAGAGAAAAGAAGTTACATGGCAAATTCCTTAGAGGCACAGAAGGTGCAAGAAGTATAGAGTCATGGCGGTGGATAAAGGAAGGATTTCTGAAGAAGAAAACTGAATATTTGATATTTGCTGCGCAAGATCAGGCCCTCAGAACCAATTGGATAAAGAACATGGATAGTCAAGAGATATGTCAAAAGCGTAGACTTTGTGGAAAGAGGGATGAATCGATAGCCCACATGATATTTGAATTCAAAAAACTTGCTCGAAAGGAATTCCAAGAATCTCACGATATTGAAGCAAGAATTAAGCACCTAGGACTGTTTCAGAAGGCCAGGTTGATAGGAGATGTCGACCACAAGCCAAATAGTGCTATGAGAAATGAGAGGATGAAGATTCTGTAAATGAGAAAGCACATAAGTAGGACAAGGATTAAAGAGCCTGAATGAAGTAGGGTGGGGTGGGGCCAGATAGGCCAATTTTAGTTGTTTTTGACTTTGTGAGAAGATATCTTCCAAACAAATACTCATTAAAAGGTAAAAACTGTTTGAAAAGTGCAAATGTCCTTCTGCTAACCAAGTTAAAAAATATCAAAGTCTTATGAACAGTGCTATATGCTGCAGAGGCATTAATACCCAGGGCTCTGACTGGCTTTTTTAGTTGGGCAAAATGGGCCAGTCAATCTATATATTAGATAAAGAGAGGATTTTCAATAAATTACTCACGTTTTGAAGTTGTGGACTTCATAACTTAGTGTGGAATGGAAATTATATAAATGAAAACCGTTTCTTTTATGAAATTATACCCTCATACTTAAAAATTCTCCTTTAGGAGGTACAAAGTTTGAAAAGTTAAAATTGAGAGAAAATAGGAAATTTGATGGAATGAAACACTTTTTGTAACGTCTATAATATGAAAGCTTTACAGATTGATGTGAAACAAACACATATGTTCAAATTGTTCAAAATGTTTAAGCAGTACATTTGGGGCAGTATAAGTCATCAGAAAGATCTGTGTTTTTCGGAATACATTTGGGGCAGCAGTATTCGCCACATATGTCGCGAATTGCCCACTATTCATTTTTCCTCCCGCTGTACTCACGCCACAACCTGTCGCAAACAACACATTTGGTCTCATCCTCAGACTCCTCCTCCTCACAGGCTATGGTGTCTTCTACATCCTGATCAAAATTTAACTTTGTTTTGGTTTTCTTCTGTTGAATTCAATTTAGTTTTGCAGAAGTTCCATATAACACAGGAAATAAATGTAGAATTTATTTCATGTTTTGCTGGTTAAATGTACATAACAGTCCAGAATGCTTAAAAGCCTTTATATTTTTAAAAGAATTCATGCAGAGTATGATATGTTGCTTAAAATCCATGGTAATCAAAGTTCTATTCACTGTCCCATTATGCCCTGCTGGGAAGAAACCTCAAATCTAGGGTGGCCCATTATGCCCCACCTGAGGTGGACTGAATCAAAAATTAAAAATGTAAGAGGAAAGAAGTGAGAATCACAAAAACTGATTTATAATCAAATAATTATGACAACAATTCCATTAAGAAAAGATAAGCTTTATCTCAAAAAGAAATTTTTCGTGGAAAATTTCCTTTCTTAAAAAGTTTTGACAAAGAAAACAAGAAATCTTACCAGTCAGTCCGCTGTTGTGCAACCTTACTCAACACTTCCTGGAGAAAGAATGATTGAGAATTCCTATTGTATATTTCACCTGATAGGATGATGCAATCCATAATGGTGGCATAAATTATGATATGAAACAGGCTGGGAGAAAATAGAATAAAATCAGGCTGCTTCATTTTGCCCCACTGACCCATTTTGCCCCACTCCATCCTATACTAGGAAACAAAAGTCAGAATTGCAATCTATATGTCAATGTCAGAGAGTTGATGGATTGAAGTAGAATGGAAGAGAGAATGCGATAGTGAGTATTGTTCAGTGAAACGTGAAGCCGAACAGACGTTAGCAGAATATGGAATGGAAGTAACCTTTAACGAAAAAGGAGTTACGATCAACGGAGAGAGTATGACAGCCCCCTGGAAAACCTGTTGGAGGAAACTGAAGGAAGAATTGATGAAAGGAATGAATAATAACAAAAAAGCCGAGTATATTAAGGAGGAAATGCAAAGCAATGTCTATCAGAACCAGGATGTGGATGTAGTGAATGGCTTAAAAAGCAATCTAGACCCTAAAAAGACAGCAGCGATGATAAACATGTAAGAACAGATGATCGCAACAAGGAAATTAAAGGGATAAGAGGACTAAAAGTGGAATCGGTATTGTATAGATTGTGTCGACAGTATGAGACTGTACAACATCTCCTGGCAGGATGTGCAGCAATAGCAGAGACAATATGTGAGAAGACACAACAACGCATTGATGGTGCTAGCTAGGACACTGGAGTAGGACAAGCAAAGCTTCAGCCTATTACGTTAAAGTGGCCACTCCCACCTACCACAATCCGGGGTGGCACCTTTGGCAAGTGCCAGCAACTCATTAGCCAGGGGTAAATAAGACTATTTAGTCTTGGATGGCAACTTATCTAGAAGGTAACTCTGAGATAAAACCAGAAGAACTTAGGCAGGACAATAATATCAAACCCGGTGACTTCCATAATACGAGCAGGCTTTGATGAGATGACCTAGGACGTGGCGCCCCTGTCCTGCCAGCTGGGTAGACAGGTAGTCGAAAGCCTCAGCTTGCCTGAATTGGCTGGCAGCTGCAAGTACACTACCTTCAGGTGTTGGCAAACTTGCTCTGTTGGCCCAAGGACTAGAAGACAGTCCGTACAGCTGACTGATGCCCCTAAAGTTAGTTTATGGAGGATAAACCAGCTTTAAATACCGGAACAGATGAGCACTAATCTAAGAATAAAACAATATTCAGACTTGACTCTTGCAGTAGCACACCTAAACTGACCTTAACTGGTTGTAAGTGCAACAGAGTATTGAATATACCCATTTGGGAGTACTTTCAGGGATATTCGAGGACAGTACGTCCCTCACCCTATTCTGAGTCGGTTAAATGGGCGAGAAAGGGCTGGCCCTCTGGGTCATCTTTAATAGTCACTTTTCGTGGAAAAAATTTCCTTTCCCGACGAATTCCCTGAAACGTGCAATGTCTGTTACGGCCTTACCTGGCGGGATACTGGGCGCCTTAGCAGGTTGAGACCCCATTCCCTGTCCTTAAGTTGATAATTTTTGAAGGAAGAAAATCTCGGGTATCTAAAAATTTTTGAAACCCAAAATTATGAGGTGGTGTAAGTTGTAATAATAATAATAACAACCGTGGATGGAGAAAATCAAGGAGGAATTGAGAGAGAAGATTAGGGATGTACAAGACATCGAGATAAGTGAGGAGAACATTGGGAAAGTTATAAAGAGGAGGAAGAATTGGACCTCGCCTGGTATTAACGGAATCCAGAATTTCTGGTGGAAGAAATTTAGTGGAACCTGGAAGGCTTTAGAAAGAACAATAAAGAGCTTTAATGAAGATCCAGAGGGCATTGCCGAATGGGTGACTTTAGGCAGGACAGTCCTTTGACCGAAGACCGAGGACTTGTTTATTGAGGAAGAGCACAGACCGATAACTTTTCTAAATACTTCGTACAAGCTTTTCACAGGTTTGATATGACGGTACATGAAAGATCATGCTCGACGGAACGCGATATGAGATGAAGGACAACTAGGAGCCTCAGAGGGAGTGTTGGGTACGGTTGACCAACTACTTATCGATAAGTTTATAATGGACGAGGGGGGAGAGAACACAAGAGGGACCTGGCAGTCGCGTTTTACGACTACAGGAAAGCGTACGACAAAGTTCACCATGACTGGATGGTGATGGTGTAAGATTGGATGGGAGTACCTAAGCCGCTTATAAATGTGCTACAGAAATTGATGAGCAGTTGGAAGACACGGTTAGAGTTGAATGCTGGAAATCAGAAGGTACAGAGTAGATGGATTAGAATACGATATGGTTTTTTACAAGGGGAAAGTTATTTGCCTGTAGGATTTTGTCTGACTGAGGTCCCAGTTACAATACTACTGGAGGAAACAACAGGATATAGGATGGGACCCTCTCGTGAAAGACTCACGAAGAGGACGCATAGCTTATTTATTGATGACTTGAAGACCCACTAGGAAAGTCATAAACAAATGGAAGCTGCTAACGAGATAATCGTGAAAGCTAGCGACGATACAGGGGCAGTGTAAGGGGTGAAGAAATGTGCGGAGATAGTATTTAGAAGAGGTAAGATGACTAAAGGCGAGGGCCTGACTATATTGGAAGAAGAGACAAAGGCGCTGGACCCAGAGAAGGATGACTTCTGCACAATCCTTGGAACAGAACAGGGAAGCAGATAAACAAAGAAAAAGTATCGCAAAGAATCAAGGAAGAAATGCGAAAGAGGTTGGAGAGCCTCGTAGAGCTTGAGCTGTATGATAAGAATCTCATGAGAGTGATCAATTGCAGAGTCATCCCGGTTGCGGCCTATGCCATGAATGTATGCCAGTTCACCCAGGAGTTATATGACCTTGACATGTTGGTGAAGGATATTCTACGCAAGAGAGGTATGCTAGGCCGAGAGGCAAGTGATGAGAGGCTCTACTTGAAGAGACAGGATGGATGGCGCAGCTTGAAGAGCCTGCGGCAGGATTATAAGGAAACAAAGATGCGGGTGGCAACGTACATGGTTTGTAGCACGAGTCGCTGGATAAGGATAGCTTGGAAGAGAGAGACTAACAGCGAATACAAGAGCTTAAAGAGGGAAGCACAAAAAGCGCTGTGTGAAGTTGGAGTGGAGGTTGAATTTAAGGAGGAAGAAGTCTGGAAAGGTAGTGAGAAGATGGAGAAAGAGTGGGCAGGATGCTGGCCGGAGCTGAAGAAAGGAATGCAGAACGGGTATACAGAGAAGTTGAAGAATGATTATAAGAAGGGTATGCAGAGTCAAGTGTTTGCAGGGCAGGAGAACGAGAGACCTTGTGTGGTTGAACACAAACATCGCAGAAGACGACTGGAATCATGGATTTACGGGAGCAGATGGTGGACACTCGGAAGTGGAGCGTGTTGCGTGGGATAGAAGGCGGGGACGGAAAATGTAGATTGTGCAAGAAGTTTGATGAAACCGTTCAACACCTGCTTGCAGGGTGTGAGATTCTGGCAGAAACCCAGTATCTCGCTGGCCACAACAATGCTTTGATGGTACTGGCTGTTAGTTGGGCCGTTGAGAGAGAACTTCTCCCTACCAATACGGCATGGTACACTGTTAGATGGGAGAAAGGCCATGTCCTAAAGGAGAACGGGTTCAAGTTGTGTTGGGACTTGGAGCATAGGATGAGAAAGACCAGCTCTGCACGCATACCAGACTTGACATTAGAGGACGAGAAAGCGAGGAAGATCTAGTTAGTGGACATGTCATGCCTTTCAAGAGCATAAAATCGAGGAAGTGACGAGAACGAAGTTACAGAAGTATCAGCAGCTGGCATTCAGAACCAAAGAAAAGAGAAGATACAGAGTGGAAGTAGTGACAGTAATAATTGGATGCCTGGGAGTTGGTGGCGAAGATGCAACCAGAGCAGTGAGGAAGATTAATGGAGATCTGGACAGTGTGATTAGGATAGTCAGTACAATACAGCAGACGGTGCTTTCTGAGGGGGAAACAATAATTGGGAAAGTGCTTCGCGGAATGGTACAGCCAGAGTAGTGAACGTACAGCCGAAGCGCGTCAGCTTTAGTGTGAACCAATGGGAACACATGTACCTCGGTTATCTCCCAGCAATATTTGGTGGGAGGGAATGATGGCCAGAATATGAACTGGTTAATAGAAACATAATAACAATAATAATAATAGTAATAATAATAATAATAATCAGCAGCAGCAGCTGCGTATACAACAATTTCTGGAGGGGGGGGGGGGGCGAGATATGAAAAATTTCCTACAGGAGTTAGCCTAAATCGGTTTACCTGAACAAACGGCAAACGCATTTTTATTTGTCATTTAGAGTTGAAAATTAGTAACAGCAGTCTAGCCTTGGCTGTCGTACGCGGACATAGCGGCGCCAACCAACTAGCATTGACTGGCTTCTTTTCAGAACATAAAATGTTACCAACAATTTTATAGGCTATTTTGATTACACGGTTTCCCTATGTTTGCACTACTGCATTTCCAACTGACTGTGCGCTGTGCGTAAATTAACGCATTGTTTCAAAGTTAAAACGCTGAAGTTTATTGGGCGAAACTTTACGTTGTTAGGCATCTGTCAACACGATCCTCGAGGAGTGAATTATCTAATGCTAATTTATAGGCAGACAGTTGCCATATTTCAAAAGAAAACGTTTGGTTTTTTTGCATTCGGTTTAGGTAAAAGACGTTTAAAGTAGTTTCAAATTTTCATTTACCGTAATATTGTATCATTTCTATGGTGTACAAATGTCCAATTTTTGACATTTCAAATCCTGAAGGTTTTTTTGACTTCTAAGCGAACGAAATATAGTAAGGTATCCTCCCTGAAATTTTCCGACAAGCTCTAAATTTTCCGACGGAAATTTCCGGCGGGAGGGCGGTCGGCTCCCTGCTTCCCTATATACACGCCACTGATAATCAGGGCTTCGCTGAAAAACACTTTGGTGATGTGAGCTCCCTGGCAAAATAGCATCATCATTATCATTATCAAAAAGTGTGAGACCCCCAAAAATTGTGCTGGGCTTCAAAAAGCGCGGAGCCGCCGGCACAATCCCAAAATTCCCCCCATCCCCCCACCTTTAATCCACCACAATCGCGATCAATACTTCGTTTGGAAACGTTCGATATTCCCTACAACCATATCCTAACATCTGTTGGTCTTATACCCTAGAAAATGGAAATATCTGGAACGAAATGTCAACGGAGACCAGCCAATTGCAAACTTTGCTAACTTAGTTTTCAAAAACCTCATGCACCAATGGTGATATAAGGAGGTTATATATCTTAAACCTCGGTATCACTTAAACATCTCGTACTCAGTGTATAACTTTTAGAAATGACCAAAGTAAGTGTACTGAATGTTCTAATATAAATTTAAAAGCATGTTAAACATGACTGTTGTCAACATGAAACATGTTGCGATGATAGGGTGGTTTGGAAAAGCTAGATTGGCGAAAGAAACGGAACGGAAGTTGCATTCGCCACAGTTACCTATGAGTCGTATTATTGCGTGTCCGCGACTTGTTGACCAACAAGAAGATACGTTCTTAAATCTTTTGCAGCAAGATAGAGCTTGTGTTATTTCACTCTTAGTTACGCTACACGACTTTACTCGTCAAGGGGTGAGCTTCCGCAAGGAAAGAATTAATGGACATTTAGACATCTTGGAAACAATATAGAATATTCAAATAACATTGGTAACAATTGATTGGTAACAATGGCCAAAGCTAAAGTTGTTTTAATCAAAGGCCGATAACGACAGTTCTACAAAAAAAGCAAACTATTTTATACAGTATTTGGTTCGTTCTATTCGTTATTTTTGAGGAATTTTTGTTTTCGTGAGATTTTCTTTTGATCTCGTTTTGCTCCATGAACGCATGAATGCTTACTTAACATTCATGTATATTCACTTATTTTGTTTTTAATTGAATTCTTCGAAGAAAAGCAACTCCTAAAACTACTCCTGAAACTAAGTCTAAATTTGCGGAGAAGTCAAGGCGTTTTTGCGCTCAACTCAATGACATTTAATTCAAACATTCAAAATGTCAGAAGTATTTTTACTAATAGTTTTATCACGGGAAAAGTAAATGAAAAAATATCCTTACGCTTTGGAAGCCGTAACAAAAATGCTGGGACACAGGCAACGCTACAGGTTTTTTCAATAGCCTTTTTTAAAGAAGTACTATATCACACCAGTTTATGTAACATGCCGTATTGATTTAATGGAAAACATGCTGTTGAAGTGTGAATATCAGATGTGGGATATCGTCATAGATCGTTTACATTCACGACATTTTAAAATCTTTTGACATGCAAGAAAATGGTTTGTTGAGTTAAAGGGAGGTAGTGACCTTTAAAATGCCAAGATTTTGTTACGGATACCTGGTTAACCACCAACCGTAGCCGTGCATACTTATATAGCCAGAAAATAAACGCCACATTTATACGTAGTACTAACAAATTTTTACCTGCTCTTGCACTTTCAGATATTTCTTCTTTAATTTCTTTAACGACCTCTGCAGAATGCGAAAAAAAGAATATTACTAAAAGAATTTCGATGCTCATATGCCTTTATTGTCAACGTCTTGTTTATTTTTAAATAACAGGTCTTTTTTATATAAATACTTTTACGGAAAATATTATTTAAAAACCTAAATCGTACATAAACTTCTTTGTCAGCTGTAAAGGTTTGGATAAAGATTTGTATTATATGTTTATATTGTTTTTGAAAAAAAAAAGACGAAAAAAACAAAAGGGCGAAAAAAACAAAATACCTTTCGACCAGGGATCACGCCCAAGAAACTAACAGCAAGTGCGCTATTGGTTAAAGCAAATTACATTAATCTAGGGTGCGATGAATTAAAGTGCAAGTGTTATTGTTCGGAAATACCATTAGATTAAATGCTACCAAATACAAAACAAAGAAAATAGTGTCTACGATGTGCAAGCGGAGCACAGCCGGCTCCGTGTTCGTCCTCATTCTCGGAGGCGGACATGTCCACTTGCGCAGTTTCGACGCTTTCTTCAAGAAGTGCAAGCTTCGCTACCGGTCGCACCATGGTTCCCATCTTGGTCTTCATCTCAGCTGCTCGGACAACTCTGTTTTTACCTACTATATGACGAATGACACGGCCTTACGGCCACACTCCACGAGGGGACTGTGGATCTACCACGAGCACAACATCGCCTTTCTCGAGATTCCTCACATCCTTTGTCCATTTTCCTGATTCCATGAGGGAAAATACGTAGTTTCTAAGCCACCTTTTCCAAATGTGGACGGTCAGTACTAGAGCCTGGGGCCATCGTTTCCTGCTTGAGACTTCTCTATCCACAAAGACATGGGGTTGCAGGTTTGGATTCGGGCATCCCAACAGGAAGTGATTGGGCGTAAAGACTTCTTCGTCAGTCAAGTGAGTGCTAACATGCGTCAGAGGACGGCCACTGAGTAAGGATTCGACTTCCTTTACGATGGTCAAGAGGATTTCGTCGGTGACCATCTGATTCTGAAGGATGGCGCGCATCGTTCGTTTGCACGACCTCACAAGGCGTTTCCAAATTACGCCACAATGTGGGGCGGACCGTGGGTTGAAACACCATTCGATGCCTTCCTGCAACAATGAATTGATTTGGTGGTAACTCCATTGGTCTAAGAAGATGCGTCACTCTTTCTCGGCGCCCACGAAGTTTGTACCATTATCTGAGTGGATAACATGCAGCTTGCCCCGTCTGGAGATCATCCTGTGCAGGGTCATGATGTAAGAATCATTCTCCAGGGTATGTTTCAACCTCGATGTGCATGGCACGGTTTACCAGGCACGTGAAAAGGCAACATAATCACTTCGCGGCCTTTCGCAACCATTTTACAGCAAACGGTCCGAAATAATCTAATCTGACACCTAAGAAAGGAGGGAAATACCCGACGAGTTGGGCTGCCGTTATATCGGCCATGATCGGTACTTGAGGCAGTACTCTGCGTCGTCGACAGTATGGGCATCGATATATGAGATGGCTGATGGTCGCACGGTAGTTAAGTATTCAGAATTCCAGTTGAATGGCATGGTGAACGTGTCCGTTGCCTTCATGGTGGGAGTATTGGTGGTAGTTAGTTATCAATAATTTCGTGATATGACATTTGGGTGAAAGAATAATTTTGGTGGCGAGTCGCATATGACACGGGAGCTTTCGAAATGCGACCCCCAGCGTGTAGGATTCCCTCCGAATCTGGGAAACGAGGCAACGTCAGGATACGGTTCGGCCTGGGTGCCCGTGTCTTCTTATTTAAGCACATAATTTCTGACGAGAAGGCTTCTCTCTGCGACTTCTTTATCCAGGTTTCTTTAGTTCCACTTAGTTCGGGGGAGGCTGAGATGTCCAACCTTACAATTCTTTTTCGGGCGTCGACAATTCCTCAGAAAACATAAGACCAACGAGGTAATTCGGAAGAGTCCATCCCAGGATGAGAAACGGTTTGGGTCGAGGAAGTAAACGGGTGCTAGGGCCGTGGCGTTCGTTCAACCTACTGAGTCAGCAACGTTTTCCTCATCGGCGATGTTGTCTGGCTGTGGCCAAAATCCTTCAGGTTGAGATAGGAAAGCCGGCCCATTTAACCATCGAGAACTAAAACGGATGTCTAATGCATGCAATCAACGACTTCCATCGTCAGCCACGTTTATCCGGCTGGGTACGTGTCGCCACTGTTCAGGGTTCGTCAAATCATGGATCTCTGCCACACGGTTGGCAATGAATGCTGGGTGACGGTGACTTGTATTGTTGATCCGTCCAATGACGGTGCGACTATCTCTTCACAAGTGACAAGAGTCAATCTCGTACGTGTGGTTTTCCTTCAAAACTTTCGACAAACGAGCACACATAAATGCGGCTTGGAGCTCGGGTTGCGGAATACTCAGCTGTCGAAGAGGCGCAACTCGAGATTTTCCAATCACGAAACAACACTGGATCGACCCATCGTCGTACAGGAAACGGAAATAGGTGACAGCACAGAAAGCAGATTCGGATGCATCGCCAAAGAGGTAAGCTTAAGTGTTAACTGGTGAGGCAGGAACTGATCGATGAAATCGAGGAAGGCTAAACGATTCCAGGTCACTGAACTGATCTTTCCATCTTCGAAAAGGTTCAACTCCGTCTCGGGAATCTCTTCGTTCCACCTCCGTTTCTTATTCTTAAAATTCGACTTCTAGTTTCAATGATTTTGTGAAGTTTGTAGGCAGTGAATTTCAGTTTATATTCATAACAGATGCAAAAGTATTCAAAGCATTGAAAAATATCAGTTCAAACAAGACCTTTGGCCTTGAAAAAAATTCGCACGATTATGATAAGACTCAGCCTCAGTTGTGGCCCCTTTCTTATCACATATTTTGAATCACTTACTGGGTGCATTTTTCCAAAAGACTGAGCGAATACCTGTGTGGGACCCAGTGGTGTAGGAAGCAGGGGGGCCATGGGGGATCGGTCCCCCTAACATTATTTTAAGAGGGGCCGCAATATTGGTCGGCCGCCTTAGAAACAGTTATGGTGACACTATGGAAATTCTTTTCTAATTTTTTCTATCGCACGTAATTGCATTTCAAAATTAGAATAAAAAATATTTAAAAATCTAATGTACTGCACATAGTTTTAATGATGGTTGATACTTTATTATAATTTAGAGTTGCACGGAGATAAATTTATGGTAACTTCTAATATCCGTCACAAGGGTTAAAAAAGCCACGAGATTTTATAATTGTATTTACTCTTTTAATTCGTAAATCAGTAATTCACTGCAGTACATTCCTTTCTTCTGAACATGTAATGAGCTTTACCATAGACGTAAAATTGCAAGAATTGTTCCAGTATTGTCAGCAATATAGGCGACTAAAACATCAACATAAAACACCCACCCTGAACTAAAATTTTGTTCACGGGCCTCCTAAGTTGCCTCGCTTCCTACGCCACAGACGGGACCAATTTATAAATCAGAAAAGTGAGAGGATTGTGGAAATTGAAGACCAATATCAGTCTTGTCTATTGTCTCAAATTTAATTGAAAAACTTGTTTACGAGTAACTTTATAATTATCTCGTTATTTACAAAGTGCAGTCGAACCTGTATTAAGCGGTCACCTTCTGAGATTGAGCGAGTGACCGCTTAACGCAGGTCAAACACAAAATTTATCCCACGGCTTATCCGTCATTAATAGTTTAACATATGTAAATAAATCAATTATCAAAGAGTTGAAAACGCTGTCCTAAGTCATGCATTTTGTATTTTTTAAGTTTTTATAAGAGAAAAATGAACACAAAATAACAGTATTTGTAACTTCAATGTAAATTTAACAAATTTGGCAGAGAAAATGTTCAGACAGAGCTAGAGCGCAGAAATATAGTCCTTGAGTTGTGTTTGTTGCTACGGCCTGCTAAGTTTGATTTGGCTCAGCTAGTCATTCACCCCGGAAATGGCTAATGCGAGTTCTTCATGTCCATTGTATTGGGCAAAATCTCCAAGCGCAACTCCGGATTGTATAGCCTCTCTCACTGTTTTAATAGACAGCTGCTTAGCATCCAGATTATATTCAGCATTTTATTCCTCTACTGCTGGTTCGTGTTCTGCTGCGATGAGAAGTTTGCCTTCTTCGTTGCCGCAAAGTAGATCTTGACACACGTCATCCCTCCAATTCGGATTCGAGCTGTCAATTAAATCAGAACAAAGTTCAATTTCATCTTCAGCCGCGATAAATTCATTCGCTGTTCATGGTGTTTCAAATCGGTAGATAAGATTTTGCAGGTCATGAAGCTCTTCTCCCTCGAAAGGATCGTCTTCGAAGACTGGATCTTGTGGATACATTCCCATGGTCTAAAAGCACTTTTATTGTGCTGCTAGATACTTCTTTCCATGCTTCTCTTCCGCATTCAACGGCTAATAGAATATTCATAGACTTAACTATTTCTGATGCGTTAGTCGACCCATCTGCTCTGAAACGCACATATTCGATAAGACGTTTCTTGTACTTTACTTTCTAGTTAGTGATAATTCAGGCGTGTAGTGGCTGGGTCTTAGATGTTGTGTTTTTGGGCAAAAACATTATGTTGATATTGGAGAACATTCTTTCAAGACTTGGTGGATGACATGGTGCGTTGTCCATGAACAAAAGGATGTTTTTCTTCTCTTTGAGCAAGCGCTGGTTTAACTTAGACAAAATCGAGTTCAAAATTTCAGAGTTCATCCAAGCTTTTGGGTCTGAAAAATACTGACACTTATACGGCTATTTGACATCTTTTAAAGTCTTAAAACACCTGGGCCTGGCATATTTTCCAATGACTATGGGATCTTTTTCTCAAGCAGCATTCTCAAAGAAAGCTCAAGTATTCCGTTGCTTTGCCTTCTTGCGACCACTGCATCGTCTCTCTTTTTCACTCAGGGACTTCTCAGGCTATCCGCGCCAAAAGGCTCCAGTTTCGCCCATGTTCCAAACGTTTTCAGTTTTCCATCCTCTTGTTAAGGACCACCAAGGCATGTGCAAACATGGTGGTGGAATGAAGAGGTTGAGAAGAAGGTGAATGAGAAGAAGTCGAAGTTCAAGGCATGGTGTCGGGTAAAGGGTACTGCTGCAGAAAAGGCAGTGTTGAAGGAGTATGTTGCAGCAAAGAAGATTGCAAAGAAAGCAGTTGCCCAGGCCTAGCAGTGGGAGAGAAAGAGAGTAGGAGAAAAGCTCAACGCAGAAGAAGGGTAGAAATCTATGTTTAAGAAAGGCAGGATATGGTTGGAGTGAACTGCCTGAAAGATAAGAGTGGAAATCTAAATATGAAACCGGAGATAATAAAGAAGAGATGGAGGGAGTATATAGAGCAATTGTTGAATGAAGAGAATGATTGGGATGGAATTGTTGAGTGTAGGATAGTTGAAGGACCAAGAGAGCTTATCACAGAGATGAAAGTAGAGAAGACGATAGGGCAGATGAAAAGCAGGAAGGCAGGAGGTCCGACGGAATTAGTGGGTGAGATTAGCCGTGCAGCTAGTCAGGTAGGGGTGAAGATGACAGAGATCTGCAATATGGTAGTGGACGAGGAAAAGATACTGAAGGACTGGGAGCTGAGTACCCATTTAAAAGGTGAAATGTGACCAATCGGAGTGTGGGGCACATAGGACAATAAAGTTGTTAGAACACGGAATGAAGGTATTTAAGAGGGTTCTGGAGAGAAGGTTGGTAGGGAAAGTAAATATTAATGGCAGGCAGTTTGGATTTATGCCAAGGACGCGGACGACAGATGGGATCTTTGTGGTACGACTGATGCAGGAGACGTTTCTGGCAAATAAGAGACTATTGTATTACGCATTTGTGGATCTGGAGAAGGCATTGGATAGGATATCAAGAGAAGTGGTTAGGTGGGAATTGAGGAAGCTGGAGGTTGACAAATGGCTGGTGAAAGCGATAATAATAATGTATAAGAAAGCGAGAACAATGGTGAAAACGAAGCATGGAAACAGTGAGGAGTTTGAGGTGAAGGTTGGGGGTACATCAGGGATTTGTTCGGAGTAAATTACTGTTTGTGGTTGTGATGGAAGCGCTGACGCAAGACGTTAGGGAGGGCCTGCCGTGGGAGCTGTTATATGCTGGCGATTTAGTTCTGATGGCTGAGAGCATTGAGGAACTTAAGGGGAAAGTGCTGAGGTAGAAACAGTACATGGAGGCGAAAGGGTTGAAGGTGAACATTGGTAAAACAAATGTGATGGTGTCAGGGAAGAATTGTGGTGATGTTGAAAGACTGGAGACGTTGCCATGTACGGTATGTGGAAAGGGTGTTGGGAGCATTTCCATCAGATGTACGAGATGCAATGGATGGGTACACAACTGATGCTCAGGTGTGAAGGGCTCTCTGGTTAGAGTTAAGGATACGTTTGTGTGCAAGACATGTGAAAGAGTAGGTGATGAAGAGGATAGGAATGTGGAGGAGAGCTTGGATCTGGGAAATGGAGTTCACTTAGAGAATGTTGGAAAGTTTTGTTAGCTGGGTGATATACTGAATGGGGGTGGAGGAGCGAATCCTGCATCCGTGGCAAGGGTGCATTGTGTGTGGAGGAAGTTTATGGAGTTATCAGGGATCTTGACAAGAAAGGAAGTGTCATTTAAACTGAAGGGGAAGCTGTATGTGACGTGTGTGAAGAGTGCTATGATATATGGAAGTGAAACGTGGGCCATGACGGCGGAGCAGAGTGGGAGACCGGAATGTACGGATGGTGAGATGGATGTGTGGTGTATCGCCGAGGGATAGAGTGTCGAGAGCAAAGCTGAAGGAAAGAATGGAGATTGAGTAAATGTCTGATGCCGTGAAACGGAATAGGTTAAGATAGTTGGGATATAGTCTGCGGAAGGATGATGATGATTGGGTGAAAAAGATCATGTCGTTTGAGGTTGAAGGTAAGAGAGGACGGGGAAGGCCGAGAATGACATGGAGCCAGGTGGTGGAAAGGGACATGAGAGAGTGCGGGTTGAAAAGGGAAGATGCGACGGATAGGGAGAGGTGGAAGAGGCTGCTGGGTAGAGCCGACAGCAAACCCTGCGTAAGCAGGGAAAACGGCCGTAAAACGACTGTTATTTCTAATCTCTCTTGCTCTTTCATGCCAACTTTCAACAGTTTCACCCCTCACATCTTCTTCTTCTCCAGCTACCTTCCCTGGTTTCAAGTTACCCTTTTCAAAATCTTTCACATTGAATGTCGGGCATGGTAAACAACGCTATTTGTAATTCACCAAAAAATTATTAATGCTCAAGCGGGGAGGGCACAATAAGTCAATACTACCTTGCTGTTACCACTTTCATTAGTTACTAGTTTGTCCAAGGCATACAAAACCACCGAATGCTCTATTTATGTATGTTTTAGCGGTGATAAAGACACCATAGAGGGTTGTAAAAGATATTTCAGAACATCTTTATGAAATTTAAGGTCTTTTATTTCTGTTCTTTGGTAGCATTTGATAAGCTGACTTTTACTGCAATCCGTTTTTTTGAAATTAAGTTACCTTCATCAGTCACCGGCAAATCTTTTAACGACGGTACCTGCAGGTTCCCGGTCTTTCTGGAAACAGTATTTCTCGCAGTGACATTGAAAAGTATGGAACTGTATCGCGCAACAATGGCAGGCCGAATATAATTTACATATCAAAGACCAATTGATGACAAGTTGATATAATATGCCGCCAAACTAGTTTCTTCTACATTGAAGAACTCTCGAAACCCAGCTTTCGTTATTTAACAGCTGTCTTTTAGTTGACACTAAGTCTGTAAACAAACGCTACAAGTCTACAGAGAAGATGATTGGCAGTACAGGAGTTAGTCAGAATTGTTGATCAGGGTATTGCTACTTACCATGTTTAACAGCTTCTTTCCCAGTTCCTTGATCTCCTTTCACGTTTTCTAAAATAAAAGGACCAGAAATATCGGTTCACCTCCAATGTCATCACAGCAGTATGAAAAATTTGATTCAAATAAGCTCATTGTACCGTGGTATTAATGCGATGTTAAATGTAGTTCATATTTCGGCAATTGAATAATAAACCAAGAGAAGACGTATTTTTATTAAAAACATCTGTTAATCAAGGTATTTTGACTAAGAATAAGGTCATTTTGTGGACAAACTACTTGAACTCGTAGCCCGTACCATTTACGATCATTGAGTTTGCAATAAAACACGTGAATGAAATATATTTTAAACGAGCTGCACAACGCTTTTCAGTCTGTTTTTATTATCATTTGATATGCTTAGGACGTACAAATCGTCCTACTTCATGATTGCTACTACTTAAGATTGCTGTACTCGATTTTGCTAGTTGAAGACAACGTCCACTGCGTCATTTCTATGCACGATTTTTCAATTGCCATGGAATTGAAATAATCTTGGAATTAACTGATACAAATATAGCATTATAGATTACAACGACAAAACAAATACGCGATATAATATAACAAAAGTATCAATAGAAATTGAAGTACTGCCTTGTTATAAATTGTAAGGATTTTAAATTTGCAATTAAGATGTTCAAGTTAAGACAGTAGAAGGTCCATTTGCTTTTTTGTTCGAATTTATCTTATTAGGATATGGAAGCCTTCTTTTGAGATGTTTGTAGATTTGGAAATTACTGTCGGTTTTATTAAAGTACTCGTGTACCTTTTGTAGAGCTGCCTTCAGGTCCCTCCAACATAACGGACTTCAAACCTCGCACGTTTAAAGTGATAAAAAATTTTAGACTTCAAAAAGAAAGGACATATATCATTGTTGGTGAAGACGTTGACTATAATAAAGGCAATGATGAATCCAGACTAGCCGAGTAGAAAAGTTTGATATTAATATTTTTTTGATAATTGTTGATTATTCGCCCAAGTTTGTTCAATGCCAGCTGGGTAAGAGCCGAAGCACGATTGGTAAAGTTTAAATGACTTTAGTCACAGTAGTAAACGTCGTAGGAACGAGATTCGGGCAAAACAAGGTGGTCGGCCTCCGTGAGGGTAACACTTATAAACCTTTGTTGCTAATCGATACTGTCACAACTCTTTTTTCTTACGTTTAAGAAAATCGTAAAGTTTAAAGCACTACTACCATAAATAGAACTGATGTAACAATGCCTGAGTTAGTTGAAACGTCAATGTAAACGTACGCACGCCTAATGGCAGAAGTCTGTTTCATTGTGTCTCATGAAATCGCACAACGCAGAACTCATCATATACTTGGAGGTCTGTTATATGGTCTTGGTAGTGCTTTGGTGGGCGTCGAGTGCGCGTCGATCTGCAAAGTCCATCATCTGATGGTAGGGTAAGCTAATTTGGTGCTGGTAGGGTTTGTTGCGGTTCTTCTGCGCTGTGGTGGAGCTTGGTTAGGAGTGCGTCGGGAATATATGGGGGTGGAGGTGGAGGATGCGGTTCCAAAAGGGGGTCCTACTCTTCGTCTGTGCGGTATGATGTGGGTGACAGTAGTGTGTCTGGCACGTCGGGTGCAATCTTAAAGCACTCAGATAACTTCACGCGCTATAACGAGCTTCTTAACTGGCACCCGTTCAACTTCTCGATGTTACAGAAAGGGAGCTCAACCGACACGACAAGGTAACGGTGTCGAACTCGTGATTTGTTCCTGTCTGGGTGGAGGTACAGCTAGTCGCCAGCTTTAATGGGAGATGTAGGCTGAACCTGTGCAGTAAAACACTTATTAAAAGGGTGATTCGTGAGATGCTGTTCATGTTGAGGGGCTATCAGGTTGCCGTCTCCTGGAAGTAACTGGACATTAGAGAATTGGTCCATCTGGATGCACATTTATCGAGCGGACAGTTCACGCGAGCGGATACGAGAGTTCAAAGCGGTAGTCACTACTGCTAGTGTGCATGGTAATAAGGCCCACCCAACGGATCTTGATGTAGTAGCTCACCTTCAAACTCTGATTGCCTTTTCGGCGACAGGGTTCTTGTTAAGTTTTTTTGACATGGTCAAGTTTCAAGTTTATTTTGTAATGGTGTAGCAGTTTGTCATTGACAAGTGCCTTGAAACCAGAAGGAGCATCCCTGCCGATGACTATTGGAGGGCCATCCATGCGTCGCTTTCGGATGCACAATTGTATGAGAGCATCCCGTAGTGCTCGATGTCGCTCGTTTTCAAGCGGGAGGGTTGAAGTGTTGGATGCCACGATCTCTCAAAGAACTAATGTTAACTGACGAGAACGCTTGATGACATCGGCTGCAAAAGACTGACCCAATGAATCGTGCGTGAAAGAGGTTGACAGCTCAATTCGTCCGGTTAGAGTCTGTCGGAATGTGGCACAGGAGTGGCACCCCCGTGGCCGCTGGTGACGTGTTCAACATCTCTGTCCATATCGAGGGCATACAAGTGGACGCATGATGGTTATTTGACGACCGTCTTGAGCTAATTACTGGAAGGATGGTTGAGTTGAATGTAAAGTGTAGTCAACAGTCCATCTAAAACTTGGTGTGGGACAGCAATACACCCACGAGGAGGGTCAGGGGGTCGGTACGATTTATAACAAGTAAACCATTGGCAGCGACTGTAGCAACATTTACGCCACCTTTTGACGTCGTTAACATTCGAAAGTTTTCTGAATGGTCTCGTACGCTGGATAAAGTGAGCTTGGGTACGGCGTAAATTGGGGCACTAGAACTGTATCGCCGATCAAGCAGGACGACTGGTGAATCACACGTCTCCACCCAGTACCTCTCGGAGAACAGATTTCTGGGTGTGCATGACAAAGGAGCAAGCCTGGCAGGCCTTGTCTTCGCTTGGAGGAGCTTTACGGCTTGCAAAGTCAGATGGTAGAATTGAGGAACCTGAGACGTGCCTGATGGATGCCTGATATCTACTGATCACGGATAGGAACGTTGAAACGCGGAGACTGGCAGAGAATTTACCATGAAAAAGTTTCTCGTAGGTCTGTACCCAAGGCTTTTCTATCAGTGAGGAGGCAGGAGTTTTGTTGGAGTCCTGCATTACGGAGGGCCAAATGGTTTTAGGAATTAGTGCGTGGAGTATAAACCATCAGCGAGCAGCAGTGCTGGAATCTTTTGTAGGCGGAGGAATTGTATTTGTAAACAGTGCCGTCCCTGAGGATTACTTCTCGTTTGGGCGAGCATACAGCCAGGTCATTTGCCTCCATGAAAGACGTACCAGTGAGGATGACAACGTGTTGATTTTTTACGATGAGGCCTTCGAACTTGAATTCCCCATTGTCATAGGTAAAGGAAATTTGTCTCGCCATTGTAGTTGACAGGAGACAGAGAAAGAAGTAACTTGAGTTCCGAAAAATCAACCCACGACGCATCTTCACGCGATCGCAGTTTTTCCAACCTTAGTGTCGTAGCTGAGTTAGTAGATCATCAGAGTCGTAGACTAAAAATTTTGCGTATCTTTCAACTTTGGTCTCATAGATTACTAAGTTCAGCTGTTAGAGAATTAAACTAGCAAACGAGAATTTTTGATATGGTTCTAATCTTAGTCTAATAGTTCAGTAAATCAAAGATCAGACTGGCGAACCAAAGGTCGTAAGTTGTTCTCAGAACAACAGATGCACACTGAAAGTGGTGGGTTATTTTCATATCTGGCTTGATAATTCAGATGGTACATCATCCGAACCAGTAAACCAAAAGTTGTGGTTTGTACTCAGCCTTGATCTTATTGCTCAGTTGAACATCAGACTAATAAACTAAATGTATGGGTTTATTCTCAACCTTTACCTCATTGCTCAGTGGGTCGTAAATCAAACCAGTAAACCAATCATTGTAGGATGTATTAAACTTTGATCTTATTGCTCAGTTGGCATAGAACATGATTCCAGTAAACTAAAGTTCTATCAGCTGCTCTTATCTTTGTCCTCACAGGTCAGTTGATGGGAAGCCAGATTAGTACACTAACTGTTGTGTAGAACTGATTCCAAGAAGTTGATCGCGTTTCAAAAAAAGATGTTGAACATGTTTCACGGCTTTATTCCGTGTTTTGTTGCAGGCAGTTAATATTTCCTCAAAATTTACGACAGAAGACTGGTCCCCCACCCTACAATAAATCAAATAAACAATGTGCAACAGCAGCTTTCCACAGTCCGAAAGAAGACATGCGAACGGTCATGAAGTTCAAGTCCTCAGAAATTGTTTCTGAGCCTTAGACGGGGGGATCAAACTCATAATTTTATCATTATCAGGCAAGGCCTTTTGACATTCAGCTATCAAGAATAAGTTGAATGGTTAAGGCTACTAGTGTTTAGAGTCTACCCCTTGAGAATCACCAGTGGCGTATCTTGAGGAAGTTGGGGGACAACCTTCTTCTCCATTCGATCTTTGAGCAGATATCGATCGGAATTGACCTCTGTCTGAAATTTCTGATGCTTGCGGTAAAAACAAACGGTCGATAGAGGTGTTATGAGCCATTTTATGCCTAATATGCTTATGAAATTGATATTTGCTGCTCTGCGTTCTTACAGAGGAGATGGACAAAGAAACTAAGGACATGTAAGATACGAAAATTGGGATAAAATCACCGTACAGGCAACCCATATTAGGGCACCCAGATAGTCACGCTTAATTGCCGGAAATATAGAATATGAGATATTATTAAAAAACTTCTGCCTAGCTATCTTATTCGTTCGTACATACGTCAATATAACCAGCCAGCACACCTTTTTAACCTTCGCTGCCAATCGGATTCCTCGCATTACAATTGTAAGGGCGTCGAATAGGTAATCAAGGTTGCAGATTCGATCTCTGTCCTGGGCTTAGAAACAATTCCTGAGAATTTGAGATTGAGAAACTATGGTGTATCTTTGGTCATATTCCTAGTGAGCACATGCACACAACATCAATGCAGACCTCTCAAAAAACACAATCCAGATGGGCGGAAAATTTTCAAACTTGAAGCCCAGAAAGTCCTGATGATCATGATAAAAGTTGGGAGATTTTCAACACAATTCATAACTGAAGATAAATCATGTCAACTTATAAAATTTTTGTTTTCTGCTTATAGAGACAATTTCAGAAATCCCAATTAGGGGGACTGGAACTGGTTATGAATCAATCCTTGTCCACCAAGTCCCGACATTTCCAAATATGGTGCTGTGTGACTGTCAGTTAATCCAACGACAAGATTACATTTTTATTATGGCAAGATAACTGGCTGTACCACAGCCTACTACCTTGGAATTACAATAACAAAATCTCTGAGCAGTAAGAAGAACAAAGAATCAGGTGAAATCAGTTGTTAACATTTCCGTAAAGGAACCTATCTATTCCACATCCTGAAGACAAGTGGAAGGCAAATTTTTTTAGGAACCTATTTTCTTGCCCACCTATTAGCCACGACGATTTCATAATTGAACGGGAGTCAGGGGATCTTTCTAACAATCGGACAATTGCCCGGCAAAGCCTGGAGAGTCGAGTGATCTGTTAATGCGTAACATTTTCAAAGTCTTTTAAATAAAAAGTATTTTAATTAAAAAAACAAGCAACATGTAACAGGGACATCACTGTTACCTTTTCTGTCCATCCAATGTCTGACCTTTTCAACGTCAAACCAACCATGACTGTAGCCACAAAAGTTGACACCATTCTGTAAATCTTCAAGTTTGAACAGGTGAACGCAGTCTTCATGGTCACAACTATCTTGCTGATGTCGAGGACATTTAGTTGGATTTGCACGGTAACAGTCACTGTCACATTTCACAGAAAAGTCATATTTCGCGACTTTGTAGATGGGATTAGAGCGTTGAATTTCGTTTAAAGCATTACGGAGGTCACACTTTACTTTGCATGCGATCTCTTGCAGCTTGTCTTCAGAAATGGTTAAGCTGTCGCACTTTATAGCTACTTTAATTCTAGACAGATGTTGGACCAGAATGACGGAGTATTTCAACTCGCCTTCCTCCAAAGGTAAACGACAGAAATGGCAGGAGAGAGTGGGCATCTCTCGGCAGCGAATCTGGTAGAACCACATGAGGTATACTTGTAGTCGCGTGTACATACCAAGAGGAAGGTAGCCACCATTAAAAGCAAGGTAGAGTGGCGGGAGACTGCATTGCTTAAGCTGCTCTTCCAAATCTCTTCTTGCTTTCTTAGATTTCGCCATTGATGGGACCAGCCAAGTATCTTCATTCCAGCGGCATATTAAACTCACCATTTCCATCAGTCTTGTCAAAGGTTCCACTTGATTCTGATGATCCGACAGTAGCCTGCCAAGTAATTCTGAAGACAATTTACCACGATCTCTCAAAGGTTTCCACAGGGCAGTACGATTTGGAATTTGATCTTGAGGTAGAGGTACGTTGATAATCCTTGTAAAGAGCTTTACCAGCCAATGTGGATCAAGGACCACAAGATTGCGTGCTTTATTATCATCGTGAAAATGGATGATAACATTCTGCTGATGAAGGGACTCGATGGCTGCAGCCAAATGCTCACCCATATCAAACTTCCTGCCGATCTCCTCTACTTCTTCAAAGGTGATATACGGTTGATTACGTGATTCCATCACGGTAGCAAGACCACGTTCTAACCTAAGCCAGTTAATGGGAAATCTATCTTGAGATTTCAGGATTTCTTGCGAGATATTGAAAATTTTTTCTTGGAGCTTTGGAAGCTGGGGATCTTCGGATTTCGTGTTGTCAATAACAAACGTCCCAACTATATGGTGTCCACATTCATAATCTGTGAAGCTGTCTAACAACGTATCCTTTGCTTTCTGGATCTTCTGCTCTATTTCATCTGGAGTACCAGTAACCGAATCAGGCTTAGTCAGGACCAGAATGGTAGCAGGTGAAACAAAGTTAGTTCCCTCAGTACGTTCACCGAGTAAACTGACATGACGCAAAGCTGACATCCACCGATTTGCATAGTCTAGATTTGTTTCCACCAGGTAATTCTCAATTTCTATCTTTATGTTCTTTCTTTGATCGACAAACAGTGACTTAGCTTTACCATGAAGATCTTCGTCAAGACCAACAACCAGGACAAATAAAGACTGCAGTCTCAAAAACATAGAGTGAATATCATAAAATAAGGATTGGCCTGCTACGTCTTGCAGCAGCAACCTGACCTTGGTCATCTCGTCGTCACTATACAGGTCAACTTTTGCCATATTTTCTTTAATAGCTTTTTCTAACTCGGGAGTCCAAACGACATTGCTTTTGTTGATATTTTTTTCACCAGTTTTATTCCCATTACTGACATGTTCAGATACTGAAAGTTTCGTCGTTTTCCCTTGTTCACTGGCAGTGGTATTGCGGGATTTTTCGTCAACTTCAATGCCACCGGACGTTTCGGAGTAATTCGTCGTTTTGGCTGCATCTTTCCCCGTGGTAGCATTTTTATGGTCATCGGTTACAATGTGCTGCTGATCTTGAGTTTCTTGACGAGATTTTGCTTCGTCCTGTTGTTTAATCGACTTGGCTGTAGCTTTACCAATGACGTCATTGACATGATCTTGGGATACCATACGTTGTTTATCTCCGGTACTTTGCCACGGTTCTGACTTGTTCTTCTCGTCAACTTCAACAATATCGACTTCAATGCCGACAGTACTAGGTTCTTGATCGTCAAAGGTTTGTCCCAGAATTCTTTTCTTTAATGATGTCTTTCCCACACGGTCTTGACCAATAAAGAAGATGGAGATACGATTATTTCTCTTCGTTTCATTCACTGCCTCTGAAACTGCTGCCTTAAGTTTCATGTTTTCTGTAAATCCAAATATAAAGTAAATTTTATAGCTGACACACATAAAAAGGCATCACAATAGTAATGACATCTTACACGACTTAGTGTCGTAAGAAGTTCTTATCGAACACGAAATGGGAAGTAAATGCAGCTATAACTGTACTTAGCTTTTGGAAAGGTAATACGGTCAAATTTTCCTGGTAATGAGCAATCAAGAACTTCATATTACTGGTGGGATTCTGAACGATTATATTCCGAAAGAAGTACACTTCTGTTCCTCGTAGATAACTACGAGATTTAATCCATTTTAAGCATGTTTTGTGATTACACAACACAAGGATCCGGAAAACCAATTCACACTTTAAAACCTAATAAATTTTTGCTCGGTGAAACGAAATACTAGCTATCTGTCTTGAAAACGCTGGCTGGCCTTTTAGCCTTTAGACAAGATGATTGGGTGACCACAAATTAAGAAATGTATCGTTTACGTTCTATCATGGTATAAAAGACTTTGAAAATCCATGGCTCCTTTACTTGACATAGAGTTGGTAGTATCGGTAGATTATTCTCTGAGTTAGATAATGCAACTGTTGAGCTCATGAGCAAACAGGAACCCTGGATTCGGAGCAGCAAAGCACAGAAGGGATTCAGCAAGTAAAATTTCGACAGGAAAAATGAATAGAAATGATCATAGTTGGCAGTCATGAGACAGAAGCTAAATAATTAATATTTATTAACCGAGAACGCGGTCCATACTGAAAAGTATTTAACTGAGCTTTTTGTACTGGGCAAATACTCTCCTATACGGACAGAACAAGCGAGTTTAATAAGGAATTTATAATATGGCTTGTGGGCGGATATATTTTTTCATTTTTAACTGGTTTTTTGTCAGCAGATGGTGCTGTTTACCACACCTCGTAACTTGTTTGCTTCTTATTTCCACCATTTAAACATTCTTTTATTGTACTTATAAATAATGAGCTTTAAGTAACAATAATAGCGTTTCAGTGCATTTCATTATTCGGAATCTTTTATTATAGATGCTTAATTCCCCTCAACTTACATTAAAATCAGCCTGAAAAGTTTTCAGCTAAAACCCCACCGATCCGGATTAAAAAGAGTATTGAACCGGTCCAACAACATATAACATTTCACTATTCTGGAGCCATTGAGCGCACGTAATTTTGCGTACAGACCGAAGAACAAGCTCTGCCATGTAACTATGACAATGAAAATAATAACGAAAATAATCTAAACCTCATGCTAGTTAAGCTTATACTAATCAAATTTTTAATATCAAAAGGTTAAATCTACAAAAGTTTACATGGCTACTATGTTAATTCTCTCAAATGTCTCGGGAGAGTCCAAACTTTCATAGACTAGTTTAAACATCCAGTCAAAACCATGTTTAGTCGAGGACGTATGAGGACACGGAAATCAAGAATACCGACAATGAGTTGGACTTCTTGCTCCTTATATTATGCCTGCATTGAGAAGCCAGTTTTGGTAACTATGGAAATAGCGGTCATGTGCATGACATCTATACCGCAACTTAGAACTCTCAACTTTGATTTGTCCAAGGTAGTATGGAGAAGTTTAAATTTAAAAGTCAAATGCTGTGTCGTTCCGTATTCTGTGGTACAACGTAAAACCTGAAACGGAAATTTATAATATACTGCGAGTTCCCTAAACCTGAAACCGACATTTCCAACATGAAAGAGGTTCCTAAGATACTAGTCAGAGTTACATTTGAACTAAGTGATTGGTGAAACGTGCAAAATATCAATGCACAACATTCATAGCGTCATGAGTCATATCAACGTTTTAGGACAATTTGAAATTGGATATCTTGTAACCTGACGGAAAACATTACCACAAGATCCAACTCATTTAGCTTGAAATCAACCAAGAAATTTTCCGCCAAAACTTGTGTGTGTAACTGAAAAATGTGCCCATGGGTGCGGAAGCGAATGTTCCAATGTAATCCGTTATTTCACGTATAGACCTTCTGCATCCATAAGTTTAAATCTAACATGTGTAATAAAAAGCTAGGTATACCTGAAATTTCACTTCTCGGCATTTCTGTCCTGAACGCTTCAAACAACTTTAGTAAATGAAAAGGTGTACGCCTTTTCTAAGTATGAGTATGAACGCCCAGTAAAAGACTCGCAGAAAAGGCATAATTAGGAAAAAGATTTATTAGGATCTAACGTTTCGTTGCATTTAACGCAACATCATCAGACAATGAAATAAAATATGACAAAGAATAATTATAAATTTATGGTTTTAAGTTAATTAGCATAATATGGCGTTTGAGAGGACGTGGGATAGAAATGATATTCGAATTAAGGGTGGGATTGAGTTTCTTAATAAGTAAGCTTTCTCTTATGAGAAGAATGTCACAGCTGGAGGAAGAAGAAGAAAGGATAGTAAAGTCATCTGGTGAAATAGGGTGACACGCTTTTTTTCCTCTTAGGCCAGGAAATCCCAAGTGGTCAGAGACCGTGTGTGGAGATGTTGGCTTGTCTGGCCCATATACAATGTGCTAAAAAAATGGGATAAGCGAAGTGAGGTACGAAAAAGGAAGCGGATGGAAATATGACTTATATGAGGAAAGGCAGTGGAACAGAGTTTGCGCATTTGGTTTCGTATCTGAAGGCTATGTTGTCCTATGAAAGGAATGGATAAGAAAATTACCTTTTTAGGTGCAGTGGAAACTTTAGGATCAGGACAAAAAATTTTATCCAAAAAACAACGAATGCATGTGTTTAGAAAATATTTGGGATAGCTATTAAGGGTAAACATTTTTATAAAATTTTCAAGTTCAAAATAAAAGGTCAAATATCAAAAGCAAATGTTAAAGTAACGATTTAAAAGCGACATTACTAAACCTTTTTTTGTAAATAAACGGACTAAAACTATTAAAATTGGCATATAATCCAGTGAAAGTAGGTTTAAGGAAAACAGAGGTGGTAAATAAAAAATTGCAACGCGTGATATTAATATAAACAAATGACAAGGTTTTGTTAACTTCAATTTCATGAGTAAAAAAGATATTAGGATGTCTACCGTTTAAATAGTCTAGAATAGTTGTTGCATGGTTACTTGATTGAAAAGGTAGGAAATAATCATCTACATATCTACGAGAAAAACAGGTTTAAAATCAGCTGGACAACTATCAAGCCAAGTAAATATATTTTTTTATACCTGTTTTTTATCGTAGACATGGAGATGATTGTTTCCTACTTTTTCGGTCAAGTGACCATGCAACAACTTTTCTAGACTACTTTAACCGTCCTCATTCTAACATATTTTCTACTCATGAGATTGAAATAAAAATACCTTGTCATTTCTTGAAATTAACATCACTCGCTGTCATGGTTTATTTACTACCTCTGTTTTCTGTAAACCGACTTTAACTGGTTTATACACTAACATTGATGATTTTGTACCATTTATTTACAAAAAAATGTTTAGTTATGTCGCTTTTAAATCGCTACCTTACCATTTGCTCTTGATAATAGTGACAATTGAGAAACCAAGCGGCAGTGGCGAAGCTAGCGCTCATGCTGGTCATGCTGAGCATAACTAAAAATATTTCAGAGATAAGAATTTTATTTTATGCTTGAAAATGACAGTTTGTGTCGATTGCTTTTTGTTTTTTGTATTGTTTTTCAAAATCTTGAGCGGCGTTAGTGAATTATCCGTTTACGTTTCATGCATTGGTGATCTGTGGCAAGTCATGCTCATCTCAGATAGCAGGACTTGTCCGAAATTTGTACGTCATTGGATTGGCTAAATTATTCCTGGCATATGCGCACCTTGCCAGTTTGGGGCTTCAAGTCATGCTTATTTCCAATTACACGACTCTTGTTATTAAAAATTCAGTAGCGATACTAACGAACAAACATCTAACAAAGGCGAATATGGATCAAAGTCAATCATACGGATCTTCGGAAGTTCATTCCGACGGAGGCATTATCTCTCAGCTGCTGGAGAAGTCTTTTGCTGAATGAAACGTAAGCGAGCAGGAAATTATCTCTGGGCAAAAACTTGTACCAATGCTCAATATTATGAAATGTATGCATTGATTCAGTTCGCCTTTAATGGGGGTTCATTATTGTATGATGAATTGGTTGCTGATTATATGGGCAAATTGCCGTATGAAGAATAAGTTTCCCCATAGTATTTTCAAAGTTTATGAAGGATTTCCTGTATTATCTGGTATACCATGACATTTATGCATTTAGAATCAAATGATTTTAGATGTGGTTGATTATTATCAAGGCCGGCGGAAGCGGTCCAGTAGGACCGGCGGCCGCCGGACTAATATTTTGGTGAATTAATACAAATTTTGTTTATAGCTATATATCTATCTGCATGTAAAAGTTTGTCTATATACACCAACAAGCTTACCATAACCATTCAATGTCTTAGCTTCGCCAAAGCTTACGTTTTTCCTTATCCAAAACCAATATGCCAGACCAATGAGAAATAGCTTCCGCCGGCATTGATTATGACTTGTTGCTGATTAAATGAGCAACTTGCTGTATGAAATGTCAGTTTCCTTATGGCATTTTCAAGTTTGTGAAGGACTTCCAGTACCATATGGAATATTATGACATTTATGCATTCAAACAGGTCATTTTGAATATGGTTTATTATTATACGATGACTTTTTGCTGATTAAATGTACAACTTGCTGTTGAAGTGTCAGTTTTCCCATAGCATTTTAAAGTTTGTGAAGAACTTCCTGTATCATCTAGAATATTATGACATTTATGCATTCAGTCAGGTCATTATTAATATAGTTCATTATTATATGATGATTTTTTCCTGATTAAACGTCAGAAACATTCATCTAATGATTCTGTGTCCCCATGGTATTTCCAGGCTATTCATTATTATGATGACTTGCTGCTGATTAAGAATGTGCTGACAGTAATTTGTCTGACTATGTCACGAATTCAATGAAAAATTGTTAAAAAAGAAAAAAAAAAAGTCATTCACAGTGAGAATGAATGCAAAGAACAAACCCGTGAAGGAGAACTTGGGCTGAACTTAGTGGAAACCAGCATTGAGGATCAAGTCACTTGGGTACTGTTCAAGTATAATCATGGTAAATATTTTACCTAAACTTTCATCTTTAGTTAAACAACAATTTTGGACTTGACTTGCTCATGCCTATCCATGTTGGATTCACTAACAGCATTGTCAGTGGTCCATAAGTGTGGCAATAGCCTCTGACATAAGGTAAAACAGTCAAAAATATGCTGTACTTTGCCTACTGTAAACTACGTTTTGTGATGCTCAGAGTTCTTAAAAATTAATCCTCAAAATGCAGGAAATGACATTTCCAAGGCTCTAAAGTTCAAAATTTTTAGACCCCCAAAATTTCCACCCCGGGAACCCCCTAGAAGGTTTCACGCCTTTGGCACTCGCATCCAGCAATAACATGACCATTCATTTATGCCCAGCTTCGCCACTGCCATGCGGGAATCGTAATCTGAATATAAAAATCAATGCCCAACAAAACAAGTAGAGCAAAACCATGAGAACAAATTTTGAGTTTAAAATATTTTAATTCTTACGTTTCCTTGCATCTCGCAACATCGTAAGAGCTAGTGTAACAAGTTATTTAAGGAGAATCAAATATATGTTACAGTCAAGCACAAGGCATATCAAATTACAAAGGTGACGCTAGGAGGCATCGTTGAGTAAATTAAAATAAAGAAACAAGGATGGAACTTACATTTGAGTTCAGAGGTTTGATTTTTTTAACGAGAACACTTTTACGATCACACTAGCTCTGACGATATTGTGAGATGCAACGAAACATAATCATTAAAATATTCTAAACTCAAAGTTTGTGCTCATGGGTTTGTTCCGCTGGTTTTGTCGGTCATTGATTTTTATATTCAGATTTGCTCTAAATATTTGACCTTTTATTTTCAACTTGAAAATTTTATGAAAACGTTTACCCTTAATGGCTATCCGAAATATTTTCCAAACACATGCATTCGTTGTTTTTTGGATAAAATTTTTTGCCCTGATCCAAAAGTTCCCCTTGAACCCATAAAGGTAATTTTCTTTTCCTTCCCTTTGACAGGACAAAGCCTTCTGATACGAAACCAGGTTCGCAAACTCTGTTACGTTGCCTTTCCTCATATTTCGATCTGCTTTCTTCTCCGCATGTCACTTCGCTTTTCCCATTTTTTCCCGTTAAAGAATCGAGTTCCCAAGGGTCTTAGATCTCGTGTAGTGTATCGTTTTAAATGTCAATGCTGTAGCACATTGTATATTGGCCAGACAAGCCAACATCTCCACACACGGCTCTCTGACTACTTGTGAACTTCTATCCAAACAGGAAAAAAAGGGTGTCAACCCTTCAACAATCAACATTCTAACACATCACCACCACACTTGTCACCCTATTTCTCCAGATGATTTTACCGTCCTTTCTTCTTCTTCTTCCTCTTCCTCCAGTTGTGACTTTCTCATAAGGGAAAAAGTACTTATTAAGAAACTCAATACCACTTTTAATTCTAATATCAGTTCTATCCCGCTTCCTCTCTCTTGACGTCTTTACCTCGGACTTTTCACCTCCCACGTCTTCTCAAATATCAAATTATACTATATGACCAGTAACAGTAACTTTATAACTAGAAATACGTGCACGCAACAACTCCTCGCCCACCCTTCCAATACCTCTCTCGAGAATTCATGTAACATTGACAATTTTTCAAAGTTGTCAAAAAGACAAATCCTCCTTACTATAACAGGAAGAGGGTATGCAATATAAGAAAAACACAACATTTCGACACGAATACTAACAACCCAAACTGCAATGTGTTCTATATTTAAACTGCTCGTCGTCATATTTACTTTTAAAATTTCGACTATGTTTTATTAAAACAAAACGTTTGGTGAGAATAACCTTTAACGGTTTAACAAATGAGATCCATCCTGACAATTCTACTGCTAAACAATGGATGGTACGTATCAAGACCCTGCATTACTTGCGATCTTGAAGTACTTCGTGTCGTTCTTGGATGAAATTTATCACTTTTTTTTCAATTTGAAGAAAAACATTTTAGTAGATTGCAACGCTTTCCGTCTTAAAAGCGCAGCATTCTCATAGGTTACCGGGCGGATACCAGCATTACGGATAGCTCATGATTGAAAAAAGTTATTTTGACAGTTTTGTATTAAAAAACTAATTAATCTTACATTATCTCAAAGTTAATTACAAATTTCTAGTAGAAGTGTTATGATGAAGATTTATGCTAAGCATTCATCCGGAGGTAAAAGACTTTGGTAACGAAGATGAAACGAATTACGAAACCGACGAAATAAACAAAGAAAACATTAAAGAGTTCTGCATTTTTATTGCTGACCAAAAATCGAAAAATACAAAACATACAACAAAACACGACAAGCAAACCTTGTGCAAGTTCTGTCGAGAGAAGAACGAGTAAAGAGAAGTAAAATGCGTACTTTTTTCCACCGCAATACTTTGCTAAAAGAGAAAAATGGCGTAACCTACTAACCTTTTATTTTACGTATTTTCAACAAAACGTTAAGCGGCACCTCAACACGAAGGGTTCAACGGTGAATTTACTGAAAGAAGTCGGTTTTAAACTTTCAAACTTTCTTGAGAGGTATTAAAATCCTGAAGAAAGCATCACTGGTCGAACATGGTAAAGGTAGTTATCCACAAACCACCCGAGAAGTGAGAAAGACTGAAACGGACAGTATTTTCAACGAAGGATAGTATGATATACAAAGATAAGTAATTTCTTAGAGTGTTTTCTAGTGGCTGTTTGCCTTTCATTCTTGTTTACAAGAATACTATATATATATATATATATATATACATATATATACAAACATAAACTATTCAAAACAGCGAAAATTTTTCTCCCTAGTCACCACGACGCACGTCGAGATCAATACCCTCGCACCTTGCAAAGCGCGGTGGGCGAGGAGATAAATCTTTGCCACATTTTATTTCATTTTTTTGATGATGCTACGTATAATTGAAGGAAACGTTAGATCCAAATAAACATTTTTACTAACTATGCTTCTTTTACGAGTCTTTTGCTGGGCTTTGATATTCGTATTTAGATTCCGATTTCCGCCTGGTTCGTCCATCAAATCGAGTACGGCTTTTCGATTATCTTATGTTTGGTTTTTTCACTGTGTTTTTCAGGTTAAGTTGCATAATTTATATAACTAAATCCTCAGCTATAGCGGATAGCAAAAGTTTCTTAGAAATGTAAATTTCATCCTGTCAATTACTTCTGTTTTAGCTTGGGATCATCAGTTGTTCTGAATAGAATAAGCGCTCTGACAGTTTCATAGTCACAAGTGGCTCACATTGTTATAATGCAAGTGTTTATGATAGCATCTCAGTCTTAACAGTCCATGGAGGAAGAGAAAAGGAAAAAATTGGGGGCAAGGGCAGACAATAACTTATTCGGCAAGCAAAGCGTGTCTACCCCAGTGCGTTTGGCACAAGTTAGAGGAGGGCTTGGAACAGTTCAGAAACCTTTTTAGATGATATGAGATGCATTGTGGTGCATTTTCAGGTTAAAATCAACGGCGAACACTTTAGAAAAGACATTTTTAAGGGAAACATTTAATTTGTATATGACGCTGAGGCCGTACAATGATCTAACTACGCTTGAAAGCTCTCAAAGAATTTCACTCTCCGTTCATTGAGAGAAACGAATTTTTCAAAAATTGATTTTTTGAGGAGAAATAAATTGGAAAGAACCAAATAACAGGGGGTAGTAGCTCCCGGCCACATCGCTTCATCTGGCCATGTTTTATGCTGTTGTGAAATCCTCTTGTTATTGTTTATTCATATTGTTATCATTCCGTGTTTTCACGTGACTAATATGTTAAAAAGAAACATGTAGAATATCGAAATTCTTTGACCGAAAGAATCGATACGCTGAAACCCTAAGAGGGACCACTGCGGGGCTTACTTTGGGTAACTACTGAAAGATATAACTGAAAAAAGAAATTAATTGACACCGCAGAGAAAGCTTAAAGGAAACGTTCACCATATGAAGTGGCCAAAATATTAACTCAACATTTCCACACGAGTCTAGTGCCATCATCTGGGATGAGTGTCCGTCGACAGGAACTTCATCTATACCACCGTTGCATTGTAACGTCGTTCTAGGTTGATTAAGCGGCCGAATGTTGCAAGGTATAAATCGCTTACATCTCTATTAGGGTTCACTTACATGCACGACACAACTGTGGGATAAGATGGTTCGTCCTGGGGTATGTAATGTTGTCTCAAAAGAACAATTCCGTTTTTCCATCCTCTCACTAATGTAGCAATACTTCCGGAAGACTTTAGTGACTTAATTGAATACATCAAAACCAGCTATCTTATGAGACAATTGTGTCGTTTAAATGCGCCCTAATTTGACTCCTTAGGTTTATTTATGTGCGTCGAATTTAAGGAAGCTCTCCTTATATAGTAGGGGTTGAATGTAAAGAAATGTAGCACGTTTACTCTTTAGTAGTCTTTCTTCAGAAAACGTAATGATCCGGTAGCAAAATATGACTCAAAAACTTAAATTTTGTCATCTACAAATCAGAAATCACCCAGTTTCGACTTAGATTTAATTTTCAAGTTTCCTAGAAGCTTATTTATCTTGTGACGTCATCGTAATAAAATTTAAAATGCTTTTCTCGACAACGAGAACTGATGAAGAAATAATTTAATTGGTATTTATGATTCAGAATCTAGAAGAATGTATGTTATTTTTTTCACTTCACACGCATATGTTACCCTGAAGATCGTCCGGAAATAGAGTAGAAACACTACACATCCTCACAGATATGAAGCGTTAAGTTGTCGCGAGAATCTTTCTTGCTCTTAAATTGGATAAAAAGAGCATACTGTTCCCAGAAGACTCGATAGCTCAACAGGTAGAACAGCGGTCCGGTAACCCGAAGATGCAAGTTTGAATCCTGCCATAATCAACTTTTCTAGTTGACTTTAGCAGTCTAGATTAATTCATGAAATATTGAATTAGCAGCTGATTCCAAATTCGACACAATCTCTTGAAATGGTGGTACAAGCAAAATCATAAAGGACAAGAAACGTTTTTCCTTCGTAGTTTGGTAAATTTGCATGTTCCTCCATGTCTAGCACTGAACTAGAGGACGATTTGGCTTCGTCAACTCCTCTGATCTTTTCCCCATTAATCTCGGTTTTAATTTGGTCATTAACTCGTTTACGGATTCGTTGGCACAATCTGGTCACCAAAAGTTCTATCTCAGCTATATTAAGACTGAGTTTATCTTTTAGCCTACAACTTAGCTTTTCTAGCTGAATTTATTACATTTTCTATGTAAAATCAGCGTGTTGTCTGCATAGCTTATACTTCTGTCGTCAGTAAACATTCTTGGAGAAGCTAAGCTGAAGCAAACAGGCAGGTGATCAATATACACTAAAAATAATAAAGACCCTTAATTGCTTCCTCATGGGACACCATGGGACACCACAGGTTACTGAAACTGCATTTGATATGTGACCATTTACCTTACATATTTGGTTTTGATCGTAAAGGACCGATTCAAACCATTTAAGACTACGCTGGTTAACACTATACTTTGAAGCTTCCGTATAAAAATATTGTGGTCGATAGTGTAGAACGCTTTTTTTAAGATCGATAAAAACGACTCTGTTGAGATGGTCACGAACTATCAATGTTAACCGACCAATCATTTATGGTTTCAATCAAAGATGTTGACGTGCTATGTAATGACCAGAATCGTGATTGACAATGACTCAGGAAATTTTTATCGTTAACTTAACCATATAGCTAATCAAAAGTTATTTTTTCAAAGTTTTTGCAATTGACGGAATGACAGTTATTCGTTGGTAGTTGTTTTGAGGACATTGTTACCCTACTTGAATATGGGCGATACTCTGGCCAATTTCCATTCCAGTCCATACTTATCGACTAGCTAAATATTTGAGCAAGTGATGGAGCAACTATATCGGCTGCTAATTTTAAGCGTTTGCACAGAATCTTACCTAGGCTCGCTGCTTTCCTTTCACTAATTTCGTTCAAAAGTTTACGAACAACGTCCACTATGGGAGCCTTCAGTTTTGTCTGTTGGCTTGAGATAAGATAAGGGCTTAGGATCAGACGATGATATTTCGGCGGCCAAGCTTTCGCCAATATTGGGGAAATAGGTGTTGAATAATTCGGTCATATCTGCAAACGTATTTATATTTTAGTCCCCTACTTTAATTTCCGAATTACTCTTCAACCTGTTACAATGTCGCCAGCTTAATTGGTTAATCAGATTCCATGTTTTTTAGGATTCCATTTCTTGAACTCTAGATACTCAGTGAAATATTGTCGTTTGGTCTTTTTAATTTCACCATTTGTGTTGTTTCAAACATGTTTGTAAAGCTCCTATATCAATGGATCACGAGACAGCACTGCTTTTCTTTCTAAGAAATCTCTTTTCTACCTTTCACGCAGAAGCTTACAAGTAATTCATCGGGACTTTTTAATAGGCTTATGTTCATCAATGAACACCATTAATAAACTTTTCCACTTAGCTCACGTGACATTAGGATCATTTCTTAAGTTCAGAATACTACGTAATAGATAATTACAGACCCCCGTCAAAACCCATGGTACTTTCTCTGCATTATATCAGCAAATGTAGCAAGCAAAATAATACAAACTCGACTTATATTATATAGTTCTAATTACTTAACCAAATTCGTTAACAATAAGTAACAATTTTGCTCCCTTCGTTCGCTGATATAATACAGAGTGGAAACAATAGGTCTTGATGCAGTGATAAGTTTATTATGACGCGATGACCACATCATTTTGTTGCAATAGTAATAAAATTCATTTGTAATTTTTTATTAGGTTACCGATTACTCCGTGAAGTTTTGTTAATCATAACAATCATGGGATACATCTCGTAATTCAGAACTTCCTTCACGAGCACTCTTCCCCTCTTCCTCGGTGAAAGTTCACTGACGCAAACAAAATTTGGAGATAATGACCACTACTACATTAGCCCCACCCAGGCCACCAGATCCCAGCGGACAAAAAAAAACTGTATTGAATGAGTTAAATGTCTGTAGATATGGTGAGGTCGGGAGTGACATCATTACCCCAAGATTTCGTTCTAAAATGAAAAAATTTTCCCACTTAAACAAATCTTCATTTTCACTCTATGTAAATGATTAGTTCACGATGCGATCCGTAAGTTAAGGGTAAAGATGTTTTTCTTATATTTTGCCCTACGATTCGGTGAGGAATGAGTCAGCTGTCACAAGCGTTTCCCTTTCATAGTGTATATGATTTATGTTCTGTGAATTAAACAATTTTTAATTAATATGATTTAGTTTTACATTTTTTTTTGCTTTAAAAATATTTCCTCACCTGATGCATTGCTTTCATCTTCAGTAGACTGAGGCGCATTCTCGGTCCCCATTAGATTCTGTTCACCTTGGCTATCACTGCTATGTTCTGTAACGCAAAAGAACTGTCGGTGATGTATGTTCAATTATGTTCGCTTCCAACCAAAAAAGCACTTTACTGGATATAATGCAGGCAGCTGAGGTCACAGGCAGAAGCTGCCAGTATTATATCAAATAATGCTGTGTGCCGAAGTAATTATCTATTATAATTACTGACCTTCATCGAAACCTATTATGTTTTCTCTGCATAATATCAGCGAATACAGCGAACAAAATTTTTCAAATTCGACTTGCATAATTTTGCTCTCTGCATTCCCTGATATAATGCCGAGTGAAAACAACAGGTTTTGTTGTGGGTCAGTAATTATATTGACCAAATTTAACCAAACCAAATGATATTCTTAACCAAATTATATTCTTAATTACTTAAAAACCTTAACAGGTTTTGCTATTGGTTCGTTTGTATCGTTAGATTCCTCAACATCATCTGTGCAAAAAAATTAGATTCTCGTTATCATTTCACTGTTATAACTGGTATTTAGGAAAATATTCTAATGAGGATGGTACGAAAAATAAACCATTTATATATATATATATATATATATATATATATATATATAAATATACATCCAAGCTTACAAACATCTACACTTAGTAAGATGAAATTTACTTACATATATATATATATATATATATATATATATACGTTATACGACGAGACAGCCATAGCAATGTACCTTGAAGCTTAATAGGTGACTAATCACAGATTATTTATTAATCCCCCTATCCCCTCACGGAGACAGCAAATTCACGGGAGCAGCTTCCACTGAGTCCCACACACACCTGTCCATCCGCTTGTGGGCTTCACGACTATGAATGTGTTCCTTTTTGGTATGTACCCGCAGCATAGACTGTTTTCATAAATCTGAATGTGCGTAATTTTCCGCGGTTGAGGGCACATATTCTTTTGGAATCCTCATGAATTGTTTTCAAATTTAGTTGTTTCAAACGCGTAAACTTACGCACATTCGACTTATTGAAAAGGTTTATAGTCTGTTTCTTCTCATGTGGGATGCTTCTGTAGGTCTTCAATAAAGACATCGCACAGATCACATTCAAAGTTGACTGATCTAAAACATCTCAAAAATAATCGGTCGCTAAAGGGTTAATGAGTCACTAACGCTGCACATCTTGGGTAGACTAGTGTGACAAACAAGTGTACATACGTCCTGTTAGGATTCAAATTGTTTTGAATATCTTCAAAAAAATTTTTAAAAAAAGACTATTTCAGTCAACAACAAATTGTCCTCCAGGTAACTCATACGTACTACCCCAGATACACGCTTGGAGATGTATGATCCATTCACGATTTACAACGTTTAACGGTCTTGAAAAAATATTGGTTTGTTTTATACCACTGATTGTACCGCTGTATCAAACACCCCGTAATGAGTTGTTGAAACTATTACTGTCTTTGTAATTAGTTAATTCGAAATTCGACTTTTTCCCGGTCATCAAATTTAAACCGGACTAATTTACGTGGACACCATTAACAACAAGGCAGTAAACACGTCGGTTCAATCATTTCCTTACACTTCCCGTTTTTTAACCAGTGAGACCAGAACATTTATCAGTAACCTTTCTACCAAGAAACTCCTTGGGTATTTTATATAACCGGCTTTTGTTTCACAGCACTATATGATACGTTCTCCGCCAAAATGCTTACTGTCTCTATCATCGTTTTTGTTTATATGGGTTAAAGCTTGGAATGGATTTAAGTTATTGTGGCTTAACAGCTCTGTTAACGGTTATACTTCAAAGAAATAACAGGATATAGTCAAATAAACTTAACTTAAATGTTTAAAATTATTACTACCGTCATCACCACTCTATGTGCCACAAAATGTCTGGTCACTTGGCTTTTCAAAAATTTTCGGTCTGGTATAAAGATAGGTAGACGACCTTTACATCCTAAAGATATGACTTACGATGTCCGTTACATTAACTAACGTTAAATGACTGTAATATATTTTCACCAGAAAATTCATTCAGTTTTAAGTAAATTTGTTGTCTAAAGGGGTCACAAGACGTAAACGACAAGCATTAAGATTCTTTTCCAATGTTTGAGTGTTTAGGTAAGCCATAATTCAGCTATCTATTACATGACCTATATTACAACTTTTGCGGTTATAGGTCTTTGACAAGCTTCCTTGTAGGTGTAGGTGTTGCTAAGTTCTCTAAAGCGTTTAAGGTAAAGAAAAAAACATGATCCGAAAAACGTCATCTTGTTAGCTTGATATTCAAGTTATGAAACAAGACAAGACAGAGACAAGGTTGCGGTGATTATTCCACTCTATTACAGAGTAATTGTCAAAACCAACTGGTAAGCAAACGAACTGCTATCTGTATGTATACATGCCTTGGATAATGTCATCGCCTATTAACCATGAAACCGGTATCCCGAAAGTGCGAGTTCAGATCCCGCTCGAGTCAACATTTTCAGTTGACTTCGGCAGTGTCAGATTATCATGAAAGTTTCCCTTTATAAGTAACTGGTTGGGCTTATTAGATTTACAAGAGTGAATAATCTTACAATTACTAAAGATAAGATTTGTCGGATTAGTTGGCACGTGAAAGGAAGTGTTAAGATTGTCATGAAAGACGTTGAGATCAGCGATGTGTTGGGCGTAAGATCAATTAAGAAAATGTTGTGCTACGGCACTTGTGTGGAGTTCTTTCATCTCTTAAAAACACCATTGACGGACTACAAGACAATCCAGATGAAACGGTTTTGAATCTGGCCAAGAGCTCTCGGAAGAACAGATTAACTTGGATTACGCCATGTCCTTGCGACACGACCCATCAACTTAGAAATGACGTCCTTAGCGGATAACCTTTGAGACCAGATTGACCGACTCAAACAATTCAAGGATAGTAACTTTGTTACAGAAAAGGTTAAAAACTCTTTGCGTTCCTTTATCTCTAACTACTTTGACTTAGATTCAAAGCAATTCCAGTTAGATCGTAAGCGAATCCGCATTCTTCAAAGATTGGTGATTCGACTACTGAAGATACAGGACAAATAGCGGATAAATTCAACTTACACTTTTCTACGATAGCTGACAAGTTGAAATCTACCTTACAGCAATTAAGCTTTGACCGTTCGAAATTAGTTAATTTTGTTTTGTCTAAGAAAAACCAAGATGTCTTTTATTATATTTCGAACATAACGAGTGATCAAGTTCTTAATATTTGTAGCAAGATCAGCCTTCGTAAAGCAACTGATCTCGATGGAAATAAATCTCGTGTATTGCATGTAGCAGCACCTGTCATTGCCGCAACAATCGCGAAGTTGATCAGTTGTTCCATTGCAACCGGCATCTATCCCCAGCGTTGGAAGACGGCGAAAGTTACACCACCTTACAAGAGTGGTAATGTAGACGATCTTTTCAATTACCGGTCTATATCTGTTTTACCGATTTTGTCAAAAGTAATTGAGAAACGATTGATTTTCACATCGTTCGCAACCAGCCCACAACCAACTCTTTGAGATTCACAAAGGTGAGATAATTCACTTGCTTGGTTACTTTTGTCCAACTTTCGATCGAACACTAAACAACAATAGTAACCTATACAGTAAATTATTTAATTACGTGAATTGGGTAGCAACAAGTGTTAACAAAGCTCAGCCAAATAGAGCGTATGTACTCAGTCATCCGAAACTGGAACAACAAAGATCACGGCGGCCCTGTTGGTGTATCTAACAAAAGATGATGATCAAAATTCTTTTATTAATGTAGTGTAAAACGCTGGCTATGACGTCAAGTGCATACGCAGTATTTGGCAATTAGACCGAAAGTGGCACCACGGTGGCTATCCCATCCGAAATACACAACTGATTTGCACATAGTCTGTAACCAACCCGCAAGCAGTTAATGGTTTGCAATCAATTCCTTTAGATTCAAAACATGGAGTTATGCGAGTCATGTTGTTTCCGCATAAATTGGCAGTTAATGAAATTCTTTTGTTAAAGTTTGCCCGATGTAGTTTCCATTAGGTCACGTTCAAACAATCAATAATAGGGTAGGCGTTTGGGTTAAAACTATTTTCTTAGCAAACTTGGCTACCGGCCACTCAATTCATTTAGCCTCTTCATAAAATAATCAGCCACTTCTGATTTGTAAGTAGTTACGGTGAACGAGTGATTGCACCGACTCGAGCTGTGGAGAATTGAGTTAAACTTAATTTAAATGAGACTACTCTTCATCGTATAAAATGCTCCTCCAGAGAGTCGTGTGGTTTTCGCATCTGTAAGAAAATTCAGATCTGCGGAGTATTAGAATGGAAATAGCTTCATATCCCTTCGAAATTGCAGAAGCCATCACCTGACTATACTACTATAAAAGAAAAGGTCTCTAACTTTGTGCTTATAAAAGAAGTCGGCTTAACTTTTTGATTGATAGTCAACCTTAAAATAATAATACAGATTAGCAGATTTGGCAAATTTTTAGAAAGTCATTGCCCACGTACCCAGCTAGCAGGTTTGTGGAAATGCACCAAGAGAACACTTTTAATTTGGAATGTCCAGTGGTTTATTTCTACTAATTTTTGAGAATATAAAGCATCAGGCCACTGCTAGAGTGCTTAACGTAATGAAGAAGGTATCTTTACGACAGTAAAAAGGTCAAAAATAACATATTAATGCCTTTCTTATAACATAACCTTATAGGGGCATTTTCCTTGCTCACTTATTAGTGAATACGTCCACTATCGTCGGTACGTCGAACTTAACCTTCGTGAGCGAACACGTGCATTTGGATAAGCTACCAAGACGCCTTTTTCAATTCGTCTGTTTTAATGCGATGGGCCTCAGTTCTAATAATTTATCTCGCGTTACTTATCTTACCCCGATAGTAAAAAGCCAGTTTAAATTGTTCCAACGGAATGGTGAAACAATTAAGTAGAAGGTGAAACACATGGCCCCCATGGATCCTCCACTGTCTCTGTATAGTTGTGACTAGTGCCCAGTAGTTGAATATTAAAACTAACGAATCACAATCGGTCTCATTAGTTTCTGTGCAATTTCATTGGCTTCTACACGACAGCCATAGGATTCCACATGAATGCACACGAACACATAAGCGAAAAGATATT
Source organism: Heliopora coerulea (assembly GCA_030142905.1). NCBI lineage: Eukaryota > Metazoa > Cnidaria > Anthozoa > Scleralcyonacea > Helioporidae > Heliopora > Heliopora coerulea. The sequence continues at coordinate 7,738 of JASJOG010000457.1, read as the reverse complement.
TCAGGTAATATTTTATAAACGAGTGCGAGAGGTTTACCAGAGTTTGTTCACCAGTGTTTGTAACTGCTGGTAAGAAAAAAGACACGAGTTTATGAAATAGCTTCTCACTCGTCGATTATAGTGGAATTTGCGGGGTCATAAAGACAATAGTGAGTTAATTTGATCTTTACATCCATTTAATTCTTCCATTTGTCTTGTTTATTCGATTTATTTATACAAATATATGTAGTTTAATTAGTTTGGACCTGTAATTAAGATAGTGATCATAAACGGTTCTTTGTTTTGGTGAATTTTAATGCGACTTCTCCATTGTGGATTCTGTACTGCGCCATCTTTACCCACTTATCATAACTTTTGGTCGTGACCAAGTATTTTCCTATGACTGGAAAATTAGCTCATAAATGGTTTTTGGGAGTTCTATATGGAAAGAAAATTGGTGTGAAGATGATCAAATGGAGAACTCATCCGATTGAAAACGCTGAAAAGCATCCTCTAAGCCCGTTTTCCACAAAGAAAATTTTGTCATGCGAGTCAACTTTTCATTGTTAAAATTGAATAGATCCATCATTAGTTCCACCTAAAAGCTCACGAGACAAAAGAAAAAGTCGCTTCGCGCAAAGTAATTTGTCTCGGGGAAAACAGCTTTTATGGGCGTTTAACCTTCAGCGAGTAAAAGAGATTTAACTTTCACTTTTTCTATTTATCCAAGGTCCGGCCATTTCGTCATCGAGAAACTCACAGCTGAGAGAACATCGACGCGTACCATGAAAATCATCAAGAGGCACGAAGTGAGAGCAGTCTTTGCCGGAGCAATCCTCTAATTGATGTCGAGCGCATCGTTTGTCCTCTTCATGGCCACATTTACATTTTACAGCAAACTGATACTTCAAGCCTTTGTAGTCAGACTTTAGGACGAATTTTCTCTACAGCATCACTGAGGGAGGACTTCAACTTCAATGCAATCTTCGCCAACTCCTCGTTTGTAATTTGGTAGCCATTAGTACTCAAAGCTGCTTGAATTCTTGACACATGTTGGACGATGATAACATAAAATTTCACGTCATCATCTTCCACCGGCAAAAGACTGGAATAACTGGAAAGACGCGGAACATCACGAAAGTAAATCTTGTTCTTAAGAATGAGGATCACAAGCAGACGCGTGAACAAACCAAGAGGAATGTAGCCACCTTCGAAATCTATGTACAAGGAGAGAATACAGCATTTTTTCAGCTGGTAATCTACTTCTCTTCTTGCCTTGCCAAGTTCAGCCATTGATGGAACCAGCCAAGTTTCTTTATCCCAAGGGCATATCAAATTCACCATTTCCATCATTCTCGTAAGAGCTTCCATGTGTTCCCCATGTTCCTCGAGTACTTTACGAAGCAATTTTTTAGATAACTGACCACGATCTTTCAGTTGCTCCCAGAACGTAGCATGGGTTGGAGCTCGCCTATCACTTGGTAGCACATTTTTTATTTGAGTAAATAGTTTGATTAGCCACTGTAGATCAAGGACCACGAGACTGCTTGCTTTGTCATCGTCAGGGAAATGCATGACAACATTCTGGTGGTGAAGGGTTTCAATTGCTTCCGACAACTTGTCGACCACCTGAGAGTCTTTTCCCACTTTTTCTACATCATTATGTGTTATATATGGCTTTGATTTCATCACTTCAGCAAGACTACGTTCCAACTTGAGCCAGTTAATGGGAAATTTACCTTGATATTTTAGAATAACTTGCGAGCTTTCGAAAATCTTTTGTCGAAGTTTCTCAAACTGGGAAAGTTTGGAAGAGGTGTTATCAATGACAAAAGTGTCTACAATATGGGCTCGATAACCATATTTAGCGAAGCTGTTCAAAACGTTTTCCTTCGCTTTTTTCACTTGTTCTTCACTGGTAACCAAATCAGACTTAGTGAACACCAAGATGGCTGCAGGTTGATCAAATTCAGTAGTACCCACATGGTGTCTATTGCACTGATAGATGTTACGGAGAGCTGACATCCACCTATATGCATAGTCAAGGTTGGTCTCCACCAAATAATTCTCTATCGGCATCGGGTTCGTTCCTTGTTCGGCAAACAACGGCTTAGCTTCATCAGCAAGTTCTTTGTCAAGAGCAACAACCAGGACGAACAAAGACTGCAGTCTCAAGAAGATTGAGTGAATATCATAAAAAATGGATTGGCCAGCTACGTCATTAAGCACTAACCAGACCTTGTTCAATTGATCATCGTCATACGAGCCGACTTCTAACATTTGTCTTTTAACAGCTTGCATCATTCTATCATCCAAAAAACCATGAATCTTTTTCGTATTGTCTTGAATCCGAACTCGTCCACCTCCTTCTCCTCCTTCGCCTTCTTCTCCTTCTCTTTCTTCTTCTCCTCTTCATCTTCACCTCTATTTGCCTTTTTATCTCCACTTATATCCTTAGTTGCATATCCGTCATTGCTATCGCTATCTCCTGGTCGATTTCCAGGTCTATCAACGCTCTTGTCTTTTTTTTATTACGTTGTTTCATCCTCTTGGCAATGTCTTCAATGAAAGTACGATTGACAAAGTCATCGGATGCCTCGTTTAGTTGTATTCCGGTTGTACCCATTAGAGGCATACAATTATTACAATATAAGGAGCTTCGAGTGCGTTAGAGAGCAGCGAGAGGGCGCCTTTAACAAAATTTGTCCCAGGCAAATTACTAACATGGTACGGCTCTGCCTGGAGTATACACAATCCAATTTAATCTTATTAGCTAACTTAATTGAAAAGACAAAAATTACCTTGCGCTTCCAGTATCTTGACGAGGTCATGCCTTTCCATCTTCTTCAAGATCTTAATCAACTTGTTAATATTGTTGTAAGACTTCGTATACCAGTGGGACAGTAAAGCATCAGCTGGATCTTGTCGCAGTTGAAACGTCTTTAACTCGACAGCGGTATATCCCAATTGTCCAGCTAAAGCTTTGTAATCTCTACCATGAATTGGCTTGTTCAACTCTTTACAGATTGTCTCATAGACTGCTGCGTTGAGATCACGGATTGTCAACTTTTCTTTGCTGCTTCCTGATGCCAAGATAGGAATCAAAAGGATAAGAGTTAATAGCATTATTTTATAGTATGTACAAGTCTAAAGTGTAAAGTTTCTCTAGTTTACTTGTCACATCCAGTTAGCATCGAAGCAATTTCCCTCACCCACATTTAATTTTGTACATTTGCTCAGGCGTTATAATTATTTACCAGCCATAACAGGTGAACTCTAGGGTTCAATGTTGCCGGAGGAAGTTGGCCAGATTTTGTCCACCTCCAAAATATCTGAGGGCAAATCTTGGGCCAATTTCAAGGTCACGAATCACAACCATCGTATCAGAAAAATTAATATAAAATGTACTAAAATACTGATTATCTAACATTTTGTTTTACACAAACTGATGTGCGTGTTACTATAGCTTTCATCTGTAAAAAGGGTAACCACAGAGGACTCCTTTACCTTCTTAAACACCGAACCTCTAAAAACCCTTGCGCAGGTATGGTACTGAATTGACAGTGCTCTTATGACACTGTAAATGTTCAGTGAGTTACTTTTAACAGCTTGAGAAGTTTGATCAAAGATAGTTATTTGTGAATTGTAAGACGTTTTTCGACAGGACCAAAAACTACTTGCATTTCAGCAAGTGCTGCCTTCCCTCCTTTAGACAGAGTTTTCTCTGCAGCTCAAGCCTAATTTTCCTTCTTTTCTGATGCAGTCACAATCCGCTTTGTGATCACCTCCACGAACACGTCTCGTTATTGTGCTCGTTCCAAGATTGTTCTTGAGTTATGCCACGCGTTTCTCAAGTTACAATCCTGGATAAGGGTATAATAACGTAGTCCGTTTCACTTGATGGCCTTTTTATTTATTTATTTTTTTCATAAAAAAATAAAATAAATGGAATTTAATATAAAGTCAATTCCAAATTGAAATACAACAAACATGAAAATTAAAACGAAATAAAAGTACATCTATGCACAACAGCAACTACACAACTAAACAGTTTTCAGACATTTCAAATAAACGACAAATTTTTTAATGGTGAACATGTTTCGGCATACTTATGCCATCTTCAGTACCGTGGAAGAGATCTAATTATAATTTACAATAGGATATATATTCATAACATGCCAAGTGATATGGATATTAAATTACAATGTTGAGAAGGCGGAAAATATTTACAAGTTGAAAACGGTGTTAAGGTGGTGTATCTGTTTATTAAGGTCTGGTTTAAGTTTCTTAATGTAAAGTGCTTCTTTGAGTTTTAATGAAAAAGGAGAGTTAGCAGTGTCTAGGACACGAAAGCATGATGGTGTGAAGTTAGATTTGCATTGAGGTGAAGCGAGGAAGTGTTAAAAGACGCGTGAGTTTTTGTCGGAAGTGGTGTGCTCCTTAATCCGTGTGGATAGATGGCAAGTGGTTTCGCCAATATAGCGAGAATTACATCCCACACAAGAGAATTCATAGACCACACATGATTTAAGGAGAGATGGAATGGGATCTTTGAAGCTAAAGGAATTTTTTATTTTGAAAGAACAGTAAACTATTTTGAGATCTAAGTCAATACAAAAGCGTTTAACGAGATTCCGTTGTTTCCGTTCAGTAATTTGTGAGTAAAAGCCGATGTAAGGTAGTTTAAAATAGTAGGTGTTGGGTTTGGTCGTAGTAGGTTGACAAGTATAGTTTGATGGGTCCGAGTTGTTGGTGTCGTTGTGTGATTTGATGACTTTGTCAATGAAGTGAAAAGGCGTTTTAATTGCGTTTTAATGTGTCAATGCGTTCACGTCACGTTGGTAGCCAGTGGATGTGTTGTTAATTTTGGGTGTGCGGTCGAGAAGAGTTTTTATTAGTCCTGTTTTGTAATTGTGTGATGTGAAACTGAGAAAATTCATTAAGAGTCCGGTGTAAGTTTTCTTGTGAAAGATAGAAGTCGTGGATGTTTCTGAATTAGCGTCTTTTGTGATGCGTATGTCTAAGAATGGTAGTTTGTTGTCTTGTTCTTTTTCAAGAGTAAATCTGATGTTATTGTGTTGTAAGTTTAAATAATTAAAAAACGATAAGGCGTCGGTATCGTTATTGAAAACACAAAATATATCGTCTACATAGCGCCTGTAAAATAATAAGTTAGGTCCGTCGTAATTGGTAATCCAATTCCCTTCATGATAGCCCATGAAGAGATTGGCAAATACTGGTGCTAATGGGGAACCCATTGCAACCCCGTCAATTTGGTCATAAAACAGTCCGTTGAATAAAAAATGCGTTTGTGATGTAGCGATAGTGAATAGTTGTTTGAGGTCGTTTCTGTTCATGTTGAAGTTAGGATGGTGAGCGTCAAATGATACAATGTATTTGTTGTTAATGTCTTGGTTGTGGATTTCATTGACAAAAGAAAGAGAGTCTTTAGTAGTGTGGTCATTAGGAATAATAGGGTTGAGTAACGTGCATAAGTATTTAGATAGGTTGTAGTTATAGGAGCCGATGGAAGAAACTATAGATCTAAGAGGAGGTGGTGTGCTGGGTTCTCTATGTTTAAGTCTTGGACACACTGGTTATTCGTTCTTTCGAACAATACGAATTCAGCAAATCAACGCAGTTGTCATCAGAAAAATGTTTCGATCGATGGCGACCACATTCCACCTACTCATAACACCAGTTGTCACACGTCCTCACACTTTTTTACGTCCTCTTCTTCATAGCCAGGCAGAGAGAAGACCGAAATACGAAATCAGCGATTTTGTATCCCACGACAATTTCCACCCAAGAAACATCATAAACTAAGAATATAGAAAATTGAATGCCGCTTTTCTTCTTAGGAGAAGAGATGAGGTTTATCCCATCGAATAAGTTTCACTTGAAGCCGGGTGCATAAACCAGCTGGGGCATTGGCAGCTTCAAAATAAACAGAGTGCAACCAGCAACAATTTTCTTCGCCGTTCTTCGATCTCCTCCCTTTCCTTCTTGAAATGCACAATGGACGGGAGAAATCGGTTGATCGCCGATAGAGTTACAACAATTACGACTTGCGTTTCCACTAAGTCGTAATTGTTGCAAGAGTTAATCGGCGACAATCGCTGTCTGAATTACAACAACTACAACTACATGAAAACCAGACTTAACTAAGCAGTTTGCATATCTTTTGCGTATTTTCAGGCGTTTATACTAACTTATGATGTTTTGCATGACTAATTATGAGTTACAGTCAAAAACAAAATTGGACTCGTACACATTCTTCTAAATTTGCAAAATGTGATTATAAGCACAACGGGTAACCTAGAGTAGTGCATTTATCCCATTAGCAAATTGCTACAGTTCGTTACAATTCTTTCTTCAAATGTTTACTGGCAGTGTCCACTACAACTGCACAAAGCTGTAGAGTTTAGGCTTGCTTTGTAGCGTTTACATTGACCTCAACATCCTTTCTTCCAACCACAATGGATCAGCTCGTAGTAGGTGTCCTTTACCTGAGCCAAGATTGTCCAGTATGCCTTCGATGATTGTCTATCTTTCTGCCGTCCCCATTTCGCAAGGCTTGGCAGAGTTGGTTGCCTAATGAGCACCTATCCTCATATGTGACCAGCCTGGTAACAGATAAGCACAGTGTGTTGTAGAAGCGCGGCTGATTTTTGAGAAATGTTTCCCAGAGTGCAGGATCGTTTGGAGAAGAGGTCTTGTCTAGCTTGGTTGACTTGATTGAAAACACTGGTTCTATGGTAGAGAATCACCACAAACCTCTCACTGACAGACATACTTGCATCGGTAATTCGATTAGGCATTGAACTCAAATCCAGAAATACGTCTGTTGCAGCAGGACAGACCTTTCAGGTATCCCACTCTTTTTTGGTTTCCCGGCGAAGAATGAGAATGAGTCACATCCATCTATGGCATGGAACATTGCCAGTACTTTGGCCCTCTGTGGCCCCAACTGTCGAACGATGTTGTGTATTGCCAAGTATCTCAGATGTTTACCGACGCCAAAGACAACCCACTTTTCTCGAGCTGGAATATCTCGCATATTAGATACAGCTAGAGCTACGACATCTGTGTCGTTTGTTTCAATCAAGATTTTGTGATGTCCGCAGCTCACAACATCTAGCAAATGTAAAAGGATCCGAGTATCAACTTCCTTGCGTGTACATGGGGCAATACACTTGTGTCTTCTCGCGGTTGGTAAGCTTAACACACATTCTCCGCAAGTGCTGCTTATCGATCTTCGCCATGTACCCCGAACTCTTTCCAGCTTCCAGCCGATAATTTAAGAAAATAAAGTAGAAAACATACTCCCGAGTATCAGTTCCATCTTGAACTCAAAATTTGAGAAAAGCAAGTGGACACAGTGTTCAATAGTAATATTTCGAATTTATTACAAATTCATCATCATACTAATTTACACAAGCTAGACCTAGGTCAATATATAGGCACAAGCGTGGTGACATCATACAGGAAGAATGTGTGACGAAAGAAATTGGAGTGTGAATGAGTGAAGTGTTATGTCAGGTCAATTAATGAGAATGTGTAGGCGGAAGAAATTAGAGTGTGAATGATTAATGTGTTATGTAAGGTCAAATAATGAGAGTTCTTTGCTGGCTTTGAGTCCTACGTTAAGTTCTGGTTTTAGAGATTTGATGAAGAGTGCTTCCATTAGTAAAAGTCGGTTTTTGTTAAGTGAATTGTTAGCATATAGTATTTTGTAGTTGTTAACGATGAGATTAGA
>JASJOG010000456.1:115000-161799 GCA_030142905.1 Heliopora coerulea | reverse complement strand
ATATCATAAAAATATACATGCAAACATACACACATGCATGCAAACGTACACACATATATACATACATACATACATACATACATACATACACATAGCTACATACACATACATACATACACACGTATACATACACACACATACATACGTACATACATACGTAGTTACATTCATACATTCTTATAAATGTACACATACATATGATTAATTGTATGTACATACATAAATATATTCACAGCTGTAGCTTTTTTCTTCTAGAATTTTCTTTATTTTATCTATTCCCGTGGCTAACAAGTTTGACAACTTCTCTACTGGGAATAGCTCAAAGCCTGCAACAGTTTCAAAAGTGTTACCTTTCTAAATGAGATCCACTGTTTTCGAAGCCAAGTCTGTCCAAGTTGGGCCTCATTTTCTTAAACCAATATTCCTTAAAATTAAAGAAAATAAAAGTTCAGTTTTTAAGAACTTTTGTCGGTCTGAACGTTCAGGACACACGTTGCAATGAACCAAGTATCTGCAAAATACTTAATACACACTAAAATTGAACTACAATAAAATTAAATTGAATTTGCTAATATTAAATTTTTCAGTATGGTAAAAGAGGATAAACTCAACATCAGTCCCTTGTAAATTATTTGGGTTCTTCGTAGAATTTTGGTTGAACCTTTGATACTGTCATGTGCAGCACTCCAAGGAACAAAGCCTTCGTTTTGTCCTGATAAAGATTTAGTCACGTCTAGCGTGTACTTGAATTCCAGACTTTGGGTGGTACAAAGAAGAAAATAAAACAAGATGAAATTACCAAAAATCGAGTACAGAAACTGTTTCATCACACAACACAACAATATCAATAAACAACATTAATTGACAAAGATAACACTGATATATCTCATACTTATAAGACATATGCTGGTCATAATTAATCAGATAAAGAGAATAAAGTGCCAAGGCTAAAATGCAGATTGGTTACTTCTGAAAATAACACTGTTCAATAGGAATTAATGTACAATTGTTCGGGTGTGGTAACATCATTATCTCGCCTAACACAAGGAAAACTTTTTACTGATTATTTGAGAACAAGTGCTATTTTCTATTGCATCTCAATGTATGTGAAAAAATGTTGGTAATGGTAGATTGCCGAGGTTAGTACTTTGTCCAGGTTAATCAACAACAGTCTTTCTCAAGACTACACTAACCTGGATGATCTACCATCACCAACATGTACTAATTCCCCCAGGTTCAAACCATTTACTTTAAAGGGAAAAAAGGAGTTTTCTCCTAGGAAACAACTATCACCACCTGAAACTAGACTGATGAGTGGTATTTTTCACTAAATACTTCATGTGGTAGTCTTCTAAATACCTAATATACGGGACTTGGATGTGCATTCAAGGAAAATCTGAAGTAAAAGAACCAATCAGAAATGAGTAAAATTGGATGAGATAGAATGAAGATAAAAACAGACATAAAATTTCTTAACATACATACTCTGCTAAAGCAAAGGCATCTTCAATTAATACAGCCTCTTCAGCCACAGATAACACCTTAGAAAGAAATTTTGTAGTCGTTAACAGGCCGGAATACTTAGAATATCCCTTGTAGTGCTTGACCTTAACTGTTTCACTTACTAATCCCTGGGCTAGTGATGTTTAAAATATTGTAGTTGTTAACAGGACGGAGTACTTAGTTAATATCCCTTGTAGTGCTTGACCTTAACTGTTTCACTTACTAATCCCTGGGCTAGTGATGTTTAAAATCTACAAACCAAAAGGCATCACCAACTAGCCAAGCCCTAAATTATGCCAGTATAATATCAACTGATGTTTTTTCTTAGTTTTTACATCTTGTTATGTTAACTTTCTCTGCCAGCAAACATAAAACATTACAATGTTGTTACAGGTTTTTGCATCTATATATCTGATTTATTGGTGAGATTTAAACAATCATATGTAGCTTGTCTTTGGCCTGTTGATTGTCCATGAGCAATTACGGAAAAAGAATCTCTCTCTCCCGTCAATGGGAGGAAATTAAAGAATTGAAATTCCTAACATATTTGCTTGCTTGCTCGCTTACTAACTTTATAATTTACTTATTAACTTACTTGTTAATTTACTAACTTATTTACCTACTTACTGACTTGCATAATAACTTACTTACTTACTTATTTCTCACTTACTTACTTACTTACCTACTTACCTACTTACTAACTTACTAACTTACTAACTTACTTACTTCAGCTATGGATTGACCAAGCGGAAAACTTAATCTCAAAAGGAATATCAAAGCCCAGCAAAATATCTCTACGAAAGCCATCGAGTCTGACACAGAAGTAAATCGTAATATTTAATAAAGTTGTAACGTTTCGTTGTATTAATCACATCATCTGAGAATAATTTACATAACTGCTTAATAATTTACATACTTAGGCTTTAGGCAGTAATGTAAATTATTCTCTGATAATGTTGTGATTAATACAACGAAACGTTAGAATATTACAATTTACTTCTGTGTCCGACTCGATGGCTTTCGTAAAGATATTTTGCTGGGCTTTGATATTCCTTTTGAACTTACTTACTCACTTACCTACTTACTTACTTACCCACTTACTTACTTACCTATTTACTCACTCACTAACTTTCTTAATTACTAATTTATTTATTCACTTACAGTATTTACTTAGCTGGTTTTTACCTATTTCACCGACACTGGACACTTCTCAGAGGTTGGTTACCTCAACTTATGTTGTTCCCTCAGTCTTCTGACATTACAGTAACACTCAATCTTTCACCTAGATAGGACACTCCTCAAAGTGTCCTACTAAAAAAAAGATAAAACATACTGCAGTATTTAACAGCATAAATGAATTTCCAAGGAACAAATTATATGACAGTGGATACATGTAATCATGATAAATACAAACATTGTGTAATGTAATACATGCAACAGCTGTTGATTGATAAAGAATCAAAGGACATCTCCACTCCATATTTTATAGAGAGAGATATTATGACAACGAATTGAACTCTATGTGCATTTTTACTGGCTACTATCCCAGTATCTGTGATCTATTAAAGGACACTCCCAGATACATAGATGATGTGATAAACGTTAAACATATAGTGCCTAAATCTTTGAAAGGTGTTCTCCATGCAAAAGCATAAATCATTTATCATCGTGTGTTTTTCACTGATCAAAGATCCATGCATAAGATGAATGTTTTTGATCTCTCATAGCTTTCAATGAACCATTTCAAATATCTTTTTACCATTGTTCATTATATAAAACAAATAGGTCCCACTTTAGTTTGACCTGTGCAGTTGTAGATGCACACATCAGATGACTTCATCTGGTGAGAAAGTCATTATCAGAGACCCACTATCACTAGACTGATTCTTTATTCTAACAAGTATGTTATGATGCCAAAAGTAATCTGAGAAATGGAGTGTGGTGTTGGCTGGTTGTAACGCAATAGTACCCGACCAAAAAACAAGAACATCAGATGCTGACATGATAACTTCACAATTAAAGATGCTGAAGTCAAATGAAAAATGTTGACTCGAGCGGGACTTGAACTCGCACCTTCGGGATACCGGTCCCCCGCTCTACCTGTTGAGCTATCGAGTCCACAGGGATTGGAGGCGAGTTTTTATCCAATTTAAGTGCACAAGATATTCTCGCAACAACTTAACGCTATCCATGAGGATGGATGTGCAGTGTTTCAATTCTATTTCAGAATCATCCTCAGGGTATTATGAAATGATAACTTCACAATTAACCTACACTGCTGAAATCAACTGAAAAATGTTGACTCGAGCGAGATTTGAACTCGCACCTTCGGGATACCGGTCCGCCGCTCTACCTGTTGAGCTATCGAGTCCACAGGGATTGGAGACGAGTTTTTATCCAATTTAAGTGCACGAGATATTCTCGCAACAACTTAACGCTATCCATGAGGATGGATGTGCAGTGTTTCAATTCTATTTCAGAATCATCCTCAGGATATTATGAAATGATAACTTCACAATTAACCTACACTGCTGAATCCTTCATTTATTTATAAAGCACCTACATGTACACTGCCAAGACAAAATTCATCGATTTCACCTCAAACAATGGATGAAATGAGAAGAGAATGTTGTTGTTCTGCAACACCGTGGTTTGCATTCTGTTTTAGTTTTCGTGCACAAGAAAAGTTCATTATCGCTGCACTTTCCTGGTTTACAAAGAACTAAACCATTTGGCTCTTCCAATTCGTTGTTTCATGGTTCAGTTCACATTCACACTTACAATACATTCTTTGTCGCACTTATTAAAAAAAAAACAAACAAAAAAACAAACAATATCAGGGGTGTAGTGGAGGGGGGCTTAGGGGGGCTGAGCCCCCTTTATCAAAATTCCATGGCAATTTGGGGGTGCTGACCCCCCTTTATATTTTTTTGCAGATTGTGTAACTTTAATCATGTTTGAATGTTCTGTGAAATTTATGTAAAGATATTCAGTCATTTCCAACAAGAATGATTTCAGTAATTTCTAGTCAGCCATAACATGTGCCACTCGAGTACTGATCGTGGCGATTGTATTCCTTATATTTCACCTTTTACAAACACAGAAACACTGTTAAATTTTAATTACAGAATTACTGTTACCAAAAATAAAAAAAATAGCATTTTTCAAGTTTATCATTTTGTTGCACCTCCCCTGATGTTCAGGACACTGTGTTGGCGAGCCCCCCTTGTTAAAGTTCCAGGACTACACCACTGAACAACATTTATTATTTTTTGCAATAAATGCAAAATGTAAGGATGTCACAATGTCATGTTGATGAAATACAAAATGGTGGAATATGTCTTAAGTACAAAAACAGTAATAAAATTATTCTTGGATTTTGGACCTTTTCTAACACACTGACAGTGGTTCTCTTTGGCACCCCAGTAATCATTAACAATTCACGTTAAGGTGCCACTACAGTAGATGCTGTAAAGTTACAGTGTTCCGAGAATGGAATTGTTCGCATGTGTAGCTTTTATAATTTTCCGTCAGTATGCATTGATGTAGCCTGTTGGAACTGGGGTGCAAGCTTAGTTAAATCTTTAAACTCCGTAGATTGTGAACGGAAATGTTTTTAAAATAACTTATTTCCAGCTAGTTTGGTTACATCAGAAACTGATATTGGACAGCATCAAGAAGAATATGCAATCGGACTCTGATGTTTAAATGTTGGGTTAAATTATGAACCTTATAAAGATTTACTCTGAGTACATGAACAGTCCTTTGGTGTTACTGATGAAAGTTCTACAGTCAAAATACAGTTACGGTGCCATGTTGCAACTGATAACAGCAAAATCAAAACTTCTGCATGTGTTGGTTAGAGGCTGGAGTTAAGTCATGTTAATGCAATAGCGTTACATGTACTTCAAATGGCAAGACTGGATAACATTGTTTGGGAATGGAATGGTGAAGGCCTTCAGAATTCTCAGACATGATTGATGAATTCTTGGGTGCATTTGATAGACTTGGTGAAGTTCGTATACCTCTCTGGGTGGGTACATATATATATATATATATATATATATATATATATATATATATATATATATATATATAACTGCAGACGGAACCGTTTCGGCCTAGTGGGCCTCATCAGTGCAGTGCTGACAAGCAGGATGGAGAAGCCTACATTATATAGGCAACTCAAATGTGCCACGCATGTGGTACATCTAAGCCATGCCAGAGCGCTCTAACTAGAGACTAGTGAGCGTGCGCAAATCCGCTAGCGGCATGACTCATCCTGAAGAGCGCTCAATATGGACCTAGGGAACATAGAGCGATATCTAACTGCAGACGGAACCGTTTCGGCCTAGTGGGCCTCATCATATATCTTCTCAACGCCCAGTACATGTTAAGATAAACTGTTGAGAAAAATAATTGCCACCTAAGTCCAACACATATTGAGAGTAAAACTTCTGTAGCGTAATCATGAAACCCATCGATATTATGGGCTTTGATTAACACAATAAATGTCAAGAAACCACTAGTAAAACTCCACTAAGTAGTGACAAGGGGGATTATGATTATTTTTAAATGGATGATCCTGATGACTTAGGTCCTTGTGAAAATTTGAAAGCAAGGTGCAGTGATGATGTCCATATTAAGTGAAAGTAAATTTTGGAGTGCGAATATCATACATCTTAAAACCCATCCAGAAACAGGCACTAAAAATTCAACTTTTAGGCCTTTGGCTGGCAATCAAACCTGTGACACTGCAAATCTACTGCAATTAAGTGCTCTGATGGACTGTTCTAGTTCATAGTAACAATGTGGTAACTATTAAATCATAAAAACATAGTCAATGATATTTGCCAGCTAAACAGCAGTTCAGCAGACCCACTGTGTCACTGACTGGTTAGGGTAAGGGTTCGTATTATAGTTTGTCAGCTGGCAGAATAGTGAATGTCTTGCTTGGGTTTGCTTAACTGCAGCTGTACCTAATTTTACAAGAAAACAATTCTCCTGTCATTTGATACATTATATTGTTTGATATCCAAATTTCAGACCCATATTTAGACGTGATTTTTATCATAAATTGGCAACCATGTTTAACATTCAATTAAACGAAATAAAAAGAGCTTATAAAAGAATGAAATTGGCAAAATCGAAATCTTTGGGCTTGCCTGATTGGTGAATAAATGGGGCACAATGATGTTGACTGTTATTGTTATCTAATTTGTAATTGTGGATTCAGTTTGAGACATCAAAATAAAATTAATTTACCATGTCAGCTACTGAAGTGTCAAGGTTTCCTTAGAATGCCAAATCACGTCACTGAAGATTGTAAACTTAGCATGCAATTGGGATTGAACACAGACGACTGGTGACTAATATGATTACTTTGTTGTTATGCAATCTACTATAAAAAACTGCAGGAGCAATCTGAAAAAAAACTTCTTAGAATTGGTACTACACTACTGCAGTTTAGCAGACCCATCGTGCCACTGGTCTTTTGCCATTGGCTTAGTAAACAAGATAATGAGCTTTTGGCATGACATTTAGACAGCAAAGCTCAGTGTTTGCATGACCTTACCTAAAAGACATCAAGATATCTGCACATTTAAAAAAGATAAGGTTTGAAAACTTCTCAAGGATTTTACTCCAAAAAGGCTTCCTTAATGACCTACATGAAGGGGTCAAAATCTCACTGATTTCATTGTTTTGTCACCAGTGTTTTAGATTTACTTCCAGACCAAGACCAAAGCAAAAACTAAGCCCCAACCCAAAACACATACCCTAACCCTAAGTGCTATTCCTATAAACCCAATGCCTAAACTCCATCCCCAAACCCTTTTCCCTAACCCTAACCCTAACCCTAATGGCCTAACCTTAATTAAATGTGGATAGTAAGAATGGAGATTGCTTTTGCCTCTTTACAATACTCTTTGTCTCTTTAATTCCAAATAAACAAATATTTTCACATGTTTTAAGATGTGCAACTTTTCACACTAAAAGCTGCCTCATTTGTGTTCTAATCCTGGAACAAAGACTGGCAACAAAGTGGTTTTGTTAAACCACAATCTAGTCTTAGATTTTCATTCATGCATTATTAAATATGTAAGAACAATTAAAAAGCTTCCTGTTCAATGAGTTTAAGTTTTAGTTTTACAGTGTAGCAGGTAGTAATGATTATGTTTTGAACCAATCAAACTCATTACAATGTCATCATTTATTGTTCATCAATTGTCAAGAACAACATAAAGGAGATTTCTCCATTTTTCTTGTGCTTGCTCTGGTGCTTACTTGTGCTGGCTTCACTATTTTTCATGAGAAAATTGTGTTTTGAAGCAATCATAAGAGGCCTAAGTTACCTAAGAGTTACCACATCTCATGACAAATATTCCCTTGACTTAAAATATAAACAACCAGTAGAGTCCAGCAGATGTTTAAAAATTTACAAAATCATGAGTCACAAGATAAGTGAAAAGAGCAAAGCAAAAACATTTAGGATTCTACCAATTGCAAATGCAAAATCAAGTATGTGTGACCTGTTCCCCTTCATGACTTGACTTGACCATATGTTACTCTCTAAGAACAAAAAGTAATTACAAAGCTGCCAGTACTGGAGAGAGTGTTGGAGAAACAACTATGATTCTGTGAATGTCACTGTTGAATGTGTAAGGACAAATTATTACCTGGCCAGCGGACTGGTGAGACAATAAAAACTTGACGTAGGAACAATATAGGGGGAGTTTTACGGGGCGTTACAAACAACGAAAGTACCATGCGAAGTTGTGTTTGTTAATAAAGATATTTCATACATAATTGAGTGAATTCCACATTGGTGACCCCGTATTTACTTCAAGTTTATGGAGACCTCTTCTTCGTCGAGTGCCTCGAATGAAGTTTCGCCACCTACGACCGCTACGAACGTCGTAGCTACGAACGCCGTGGCAGTTAAAATTCCGCCATTTTGGCCTTCCGACCCTGAACTGTGGTTTGTACAAGTAGAAGCTCAACTTACGGGTGAAGAATATCACATCACAAGATACCAAATTCGCTCATGTTGTTGCTGCCTTATCGCCTGAAGCAGCCACTGAAGTTCGTGATCTGATTGTTACACCTCCCGCTACAAATCCGTTCGACGTACTAAAAGAGACACTCACCAAGCGAGTTTCCGTTTCCAAGCGTCGAAAAATCCAACAACTATTGCATACTGAAGAATTGGGAGATAGGAAACCATCCCAACTGCTCCGACGCCTACAACAGCTACATGGTACCCCCGGAAACGAGCTTTTACGTGAGCTTTTTCTACAACGACTACCTTCCGACGTCCAGATCGGACTGCTATCCCACCCTGACAAACCCCTCGCCGACTTAGCCTTGATCGCAGATGGAATGATGGAGTTAACCGAAGCACACCCATCAGTGACCCAAATTGAAACACCCGAATCTGCAGAGATCTCATCGATCAGAGCTGACCTCAATAAAGTACTCAAGCTGCTAGACACTAGAGCTCAGACAGCTTCTGATGGTCAAGAATCTACCAAGAAAGATATCTGTTGGTATCACACCCGATTTGGTGCCCAGGCTTCCAAATGTCGGCCACCCTGCACCTTTCAGGGAAACGACAAGCCCGGCCACAAGTAGAGGCGCACGTGGCCGGGGGTCCTTCAAGCCGCCTGTTATGTCATCGATAGACAATCGAAAACCCGCTTTTTGGTTGATACTGGTGCAGAGGTCAGTGTTTACCCAGCTACTCCACGAGACAAACGATACCGAAGAGAAGGTGTTTCTCTTACGGCGGCTAACAATTCAACTATTCATACCTATGGCAAGCGTGAACTTTGCCTGGACCTCGGTCTCCACCGCCAGCTCAAGTGGTCTTTTCTCATTGCGGACGTGAATCAACCTATTTTAGGCGCTGATTTCTTGAGACATTTTCGGATCCTGGTTGACCTTTCCAATTCGTGTCTCGTCGATGCAGCAACATCCGTAACCGTTCTGCACAGACTTCTCTATTCCGACCACTTTCCCTTAATCGCATATCCCTAGCCCAACCCACCAATGAGTTTGATAGTATTTTTGCTGAGTTTCCCTCTGTCTGCAAACCATGCATTAATGATCCAGAGGTCAAGCACAATGTTCAGCACCATATTATCACGACTGGTCCACCAACTTTTGCGAAAGCCCGACGACTTTCCCCTGAAAAGTTTGCAGCTGCCAAAACGGAGTTTGATCAGATGCTGTCTTCTCACACCGTGTGCAAATCGTCAAGCAACCTGGCATCCCCACTTCATATGGTCCCAAAGTCTAACGGTGACTGGCGCCCCTGTGGTGACTATCGAACCCTTAATGCAACAACCAAACCAGACCGATACCCGGTGCCTCATGTGCAGGACTTTTCCGCTCGTCTCGTCGGTTGTAAAATATTCTCGAAAATTGACCTTGTCCGGGCGTATCACCAAATTCCAGTTGCTCCCGAGGATGTCCCTAAAACAACCGTCATCACACCATTTGGCCTTTTTGAATTCAAACGTATGCCATATGGACTACGTAATGCCGCACAGACATTCCAACGATTCATGGACGAAGTCTGTCGTGATCTCGACTTCGTGTTTGTATTCATCGACGACATCCTGGTTTTTAGCACCACTCCCGACCAACACCGCCACCATCTGCGCCAGCGTTTTCAGCGATTAGAGCGATATGGCTTGGTCATTAACCCTAAGAAGTGTGAGCTAGGACGTTCACAGCTATCATTCTTTGGCCACCACATCAGAGCCCAAGGGATTTCTCCGCTTGCGTCCCGCATCTAAGCAGTTCATGATTTTCCTCAACCAGTTGACAAGAAGAGGTTACGCGAGTTCCTCGGTATGGTTAACATTTATCATCGCTTTATTCCTCATTGTGCTGGCAAGTTACATCCCTTGCACAGACTATTATTCTTGCCGGAATATATTTGGACTCCAGAATGCGATGAAGCATTTCAATTTTCCAAATCAGCCTTAGCCAGTGCAACATTATTGGTTCATCCGCAATGCAATGTACCAACTAGCATTACGTCTGACGCCTCCAATTTTGCTGTGGGAGCCGTCCTGGAGCAATTTATCGACCATGAGTGGCGCCCCATTGCCTTCTTCTCTCGTAAGTTACAACCGGCGGAAATGCGTTACAGTACGTTTGATCGAGAACTACTTGGTGTTTACTTAGCCATACGTCACTTCCGCTGGTTTCTCGAAGGCCGCGTTTTCCATGTCTACACTGATCACAAGCCATTGGCTTTTGCAATCTCCAGTGGTTCCACGCAACGCTCTCCACGTCAAATTAGACAGCCTTTATTTCTGAGTTCACGACCGACCTTCGACATGTCCACGGCAAGAATAATGCTGTGGCCGACGCATTTTCCAGAATTCAAATTAATTCAACCACCTATACGGAACTTGATTTTCGTGCAATGGCTCGAGCACAAGCTGACGACCAAGAGACCCAGCGCCTCAAAACTGGCGTAACCAATTTAAAGTTAGTGGACGTGAGCCTCGAAGGGGATGACAACCTTACCCTCCTCTGTGACTCATCGCAGGGTACTCTTCGACCAGTAGTTCCAGAGGCATTTCGTCGGGAGATCTTCAACTTGCTCCACAATCTTGCCCATCCAGGCACCCGCTCCACCTGTAAGCTCATCAGCACCCAGTTTGTATGGAATGGACTCAATCGTGACGTCCGACGGTGGACTCGGACCTGTAATGCTTGCCAGCAATCTAAGGTTCACCGACATACTAAAGCGCCTTTCCAGCAGTTTGATATTCCCGACCATCGCTTTGATGCGATCCATGTTGACATTGTTGGCCCACGTCCTCCATCCCATGGGTTCAGCTATCTCTTTACTTGCATTGATCGATACAGCCGGTGGACAGAGGTTATACCGATGATCGACATGACTGCGGAGAGTTGTGCACGTGCTCTGTTGCATGGTTGGATCTCAAGGTTTGGCGTGCCTAGGAGCATTATGTCGGATCGTGGTCGTCAATTCGAATCTAACCTCTGGGCATCCCTCATGCTCCTCCTCGGGATCAAACGTAATCGCACCATAGCCTACCATCCACAATCTAACGGCATCGTTGAGCGTTTTCATCGTCAATTGAAGACATCCCTGAAAGCTCGTCTGGCTGGCTCAAACTGATGGGACGAATTGCCCATCGTTATGCTTGGAATCCAGACCACCCTCAAAGAGGATCTTGAATGCTACCCGGCTGAGTTAGTCTATGGAACTACCCTCCACCTCCCAGGTGAATTTTTCAACGACTCTCAAACCAAAGAGGTCGACCGTTCCTCATTCCTTGGCCGGCTGCAATATATAATGCACCGACAACGTCCAGTTCCTCCACAAAACCACGGGTCGCGCTTTTCTTACGTGCCAAGGACATTACAACAAGCTACACATGTCTTCGTATGATGGGATGCAGTCAAAGGTCCACTGCAGCGACCCTACGACGGCCCATTCCCTGTCATTAAACGCAATGACAAGTTCTTCACGGTAAATAAAAATGGATGTCAGGACACGGTGTCCATTGACAGACTTAAGCCAGCTTTCATGGAGAAGATAATGGACAACACTTTTCCCAGCGCGCTAACCCAACATCCTAAGACACATGTCCCTACCGAGACAGTTCAACCGCCCTCTTCCATGCTCCCACCAGCACCCCCGTTGATGACACGCTCTGGTCGTACGGTAAATGTCCCAATACGTTACCGCACTGGGGGGGAGCCTTGTAGGGACAAATTATAACCTGGCCAGCGGACTAAAACTGTTAAGCTACGAGCCAAGCGAGTGAAAGGATCATGCGAAGTTGTGTTTGTTTATTAAAGATATTTATCTTATAATTGAGTGAATTCTACAAATTAGATCTGGCAGATGCTTTGGAGAAACTAAAATCGAACGACCCTGAGTTAACTCTTCTTAATGCTAACAATCACAAATATTTCAACGAGGCGGCCATTGAATCCATCATTAAAAGCATTTCAAATAACACCTATTTAAAGGTTCTATCTTTAGCCAATGCACAAATCCACGATCGACATGCAAAGGTGAGCATACAATTTATCCTTCAAGAGGTAGAGAAATATTTCCTATGTCACTACAAAGATAAAGGAAGTGTTTAGCACTGCCATGTGGATCATCTTGAAAGCAGCACATTATTTAAGTTTTTATAAACCTTTGATGATTTTTCTACTCCATTCTTGATTTGCTTTTCTGTTGACCATAAGTTAGATGTTGGTTGTTTTGTGGCATGGGGTAGAAATTTAACTAAAAAATTGCTGAGTTCTTGTATCAGTTCACAATCTGCAATGGTGCTTTTGGTGATCATATAGGCTTATTACCAAAAGCCTGTTTATTCGGTCTGTTGGGGGCATAGGTGTTTCCATTTGGAGGTACCATGTTAGTCTGTGTTTCATTCCTATGTCTAGCTTTGATTCCATCTTACATGTATTTCTGTTGTCTGGTCAAGTTACCTTGGTCACATGAGGGTAGAATGTTGTCCATGTTAACTCCAACTTCATAGCCAAAGGTCTTATATAAGACTTTGGATATGAGGTTGGGTTAAGTCTAGCGAGTACTTCAAGTCCTGTACCTACACAGGATCCATGAGAAGCAACCTTTACTGAGTCTGAAGGGAGGACACTCTATAAATATATTACTGATTAGTTTATCCAGTAGAGAGAAGGTCCTGACCAGGCTCATCTATCAGTTAGTAATCTTTGTCATTTATTTTTTCTAGGAATTATCTCAAGCTTTTGGAAAAAAATACTGCCTTGCAGTCAATCAACTTGGAGTGTAACTATCTTACAGGAGATGGAATAAAGGTACTGTTATTTTATGAGGATGTTTTGAAATGTTTTGAATTATTTCATGGGTAGAACTTGTTCTCTGCTTCATGTTTGCAGAATAAAAACTTCCTTTTTAAAAATGAATAACATTTCAAAGTTACACGGAGGAGAAAAACTGTTAAAGATGAATAGCTGATTGAAAATTTTAGTTTTTTCATGTATCCTCAGTTAAATTTTTGATCTTTTTCTTACTTAATAAAATATTGTATACAGCACAGTATCTGTATGAAGTTGATTTAATGAACCTGTTTAGTAATTTTCTTAAAATAATTGTCTTGTGAATACCAGAAGCTCTAAGTGATCTCAAAAAATGAAGAGAGGTGGTAATCTGGTTAGATTTTTAAGTTTACTTTTTCTTGGTGAGCCGATTATTGACTTGTTTCAAGGGCTGTACTGATGCATGCTTCTGTATTATGCAGTACTGGAGCCTCACTGCTTTGCATTATATTTCGGTCACTTCCATGAGGCTATAAGAGGTTCAGTACCACAACTGTTTCATTCAATAAGACATTATTTTGAAATCATTTTAGCACATTGTATGGGTATTGAAAGAAAATGTCGCAATAAAGGAACTACGCATAGCAAATGAGGTGGTTTTTCAAGCGACCCTAACAATCGTTAAATTTCACGATTGCTCAGTTAAACGAATAACATATCTCCTCCTTTATGATTTTGTTTGTACCACCATTTGAAGAGGTTGAGTGGAAATTGGGAGTCAGCTGTCTTATTTAATACTGCATTTCATGAAGTTGACGTGCACTGCTTAAGTCAACTTTTTAAGTTCACTTGAGCGGGATTTGAGTTGCACCTTCGGGTTTCCGGACTGCTGCTCTATCAGTTAAGTTATCGAGTCAACTGGGGACAGTATGCTCGTTTTATCCAATTTAAGTGCATGAGAGTTTCTCGCGACAACTTAACGCTCGATATCAGTGAGGATGTGCGGTGTTTAGACTCTATTTCAGAATCGTTTTCAGGATAACGTGTGAGCATGAAGTGGACGAAATAACTTTCTATATTCTTTTTCTTTGTGGGTTCTGAATAATGAAGAGTACCATTTAAATTATTTCTACATCAGTTGCCATTGTCCAGAAAAACATATTAAAAGTCATTACAATGACGTCACAAGGTAGACACTTTCCCAGAAAAACATCGAAGTGGTGCTATTTTGTAATACATGACCTGAATGATGACAAAGATGTGGGTAATGTGACCATTTTAGTGGTCTGCTGACCCGTCATCTTTTTCTAGTTACCATGGAAACATACTTTGTTCCAGAATCCTTTATTCTGTAATTTTCACGTTTGGTAAAAAATCGTTGCTGGCTTTGTTTACTTAGGATATGATTTTGATACAATATCCTGAATTCCAAGTAGAAGTCTTATTGAAAAATGCAGCTAGTACTCGTTTACACCTTATTAGGGCTTAAGACCTAACATGTTGCCATGGTGCGTCAATAAATTTCAAAAACTCATTAATAATTCATGAGAAAAATACAAAGGAAAATGATAACCTTATCCCTTCTGTAATTGTGATAAAAACACGCTTACTTTCCTCAATTTTTTTCAACTTGGAAAACAATAATTTTCAAACCTTCACGAATTAGCGTATTAAAGAGTTCGTTTTCGAACTCATTTAAAAATCTCGCAGCACATGGTTTATGGAATCTAAAACTCTCCAGCTCATTAATTTTAAGTATTTCTTAACACGTCAATGCTTGAGAAAGCTGTAATGCAGCCACGTTTTATTCATAAAGACATTAAAGTGGTGATTTACGAGACAATAATGCCAACGTATTTCTGCCGAAACCTGTCCACCTTGTGATATCACCATTCTAATATTTCAAATGCTTACATCTACATAATGAAAACTGATAAAGAAAAAAAGTGAACGGGTTTCTTCTTTATTTTGAACATACTGTCGAAAGAAAAATATATAAAGTCGATCTTTTCTTTGTTTCACAAACATTTTAAATAAACAATGTTCATACCTCAATGTAATTTTAGGTGAAAAGCGAGGTATAAGTGGAAAAGAACGAGAGCTTGAGTACCATGATGAAAGTAGAAGTGAAAGCCGTAAGCAACATGGTCGAAATCGAAAGAAGAGACGCCGTGGGCAAAGTGATGAAAGTAGTCATCGGGATGTTGACCGAGCACATGATGAAAGCCGAAAGGGAAGACGCCGTAAACAACACGATGAAACTAGTGATGGAGAGATTCGCAAACCACATGATCGAAGCCGAAAGAAAAGATGCCGTAAGAAAAGTGACGAAAGTAGCGACGAAGAATTTCTTGGATCAAGTCAACGAAGCCGAAAGAGAAGATGCCATAAACAAAGTAATGATAGTAGCTAGAGAGATCTTTACTAAGCCCGTAGTCGAATTCATAAGAAGAGACGCCGTAAGCAACGTGGTGAAAGTAGTGATGAAGACATTCTCCGGTTGGAAATCGGATCAGTGACCTCTCGAATCTAGTGCGATGCTCTGCCAAATGAGCTATTGTCTCCCAGCCTGATGGCCCAATGTTGCATTTTTCCGGCAACAGGTTCCAGTTGCGTCTTATCTAGACACTCGAGATTTTCATCTTTCAAAAATGATCAATCTGTTCTTCACGCCGTAATTTTTTGACGTCGTCCTAAACATTTCATGAGCTGTAAGAACTCGGGGGAAATAGCTAGGGTTACGGCTTGGTGTAGTTGTGTTGTAGCGCGGAACATTTGTTGCATGCATACTGGCCAACAACTTCCACGTTTAAATTTTCACCTTTATTTTCGGAAATTGAAATAAGGTAAAGTTTTTTCCGTAATCAGTTGAGGAAATGACAGGTAAATAAACCAGACAATATACATGTGATTTTTTAGTTACCTCTGCCGATATACACGTAGGAACTGGACCACCAGATCAGATGTGAAGAATCCTTACTAGTCATTTTAGTGTAAGCGTTTATTTTGCACGGTGAATGTGAGAATCAATATACATGGACAAACACCTGGTCGACCGTTTTCCATGCCAGGGACATAGAACCAATCCAGGGAAGTTGGGCCAAACGGTTTAAGTTCGTCTGGTTATTCGTCCGTGTATAACGGATAACACAAGACGAATTATGCGTTCAAACAAACTTTCTATTTTACCCCGTCTTCACAAGATGGTAAATTACTCTAGCTGCTTTCTTTTTTATTACTGTGTTGTACTTATGACTGCAATCTTGTCTTGTAGAGGCAGCAAATGAGAATAAACTCGATGACCGCAATGAATCCACTCAGAACCAACAAGTAAAGCACGTGGGTGTTTTAACAACAATCGAACCATCCAGATCCCGTAGTACCTTGGAATTCACTGACAATAATCGAGCTATCCACAACCCGACTAAATATGGGATATGCAATCATAAGAGTCGAACACGTGCAGATCAAACAAATGGCAGAGAATGTATGGACGATATTGAGACCACCAAGAACCACGAAATGTCCAAATGCCACCTGGTGTGGTGAAAGAAACCGAGCCATCCTCAATCACGGAAAGTACAAACATGAAGTGGCAGCCGCCACGCTATCCTGAGCCAAGATGTGACTGAGAATGTGTTGAGTTGTAGTGTACTGATTGTTCCTGTTCCAGAGTCAAGATATGTTAAAGAATCAACGTTAAGCAGCCGAAACTTCAGTATATTGAAAATGCCACAGAATGTCTGTATTTGTGATAAACTAGTTGAGTGTTTTAGGTAAAATTGAGATTTCTTAAGAGGTTGTAAATAAACCTAGCTGCAACAAAGGAAGTCGTTGGAATTTAAATTCTTTGAGCTTTCTCAATTTAGGATCGGTGCGAGCCTTAAGGTAAAGAAAAAGGTTCAAGGTGATACTCTGTCAAACAGTGACCTGCCCAATGTTGGACCGTGCCCCTCCCTAGCTATGGTTATCCCACGTCCGTTGGTACATCCGGGTAAACCGTCGGTGTATCATTGGCGAAATAGGAAATGCATATTCTTCCTTCTTTATTGTCCAGTAACAAAAATTTTTAAACGAAATTCCCGTTGACTACTTCAAAAAATCCCGACGATTTCTAGTTGAGTTTTTCGACTTACTTAATGATTTACTTCAATCGACATGGATTACTAAAGTTATTTTAAACTTATCCTAGTATTCTCTCGCTTTTGTTGCAATGTTTTTGTATAAACTGAAGACAATTTAAAAAAAAGAAGAGAAAAGAAAATGGCTCGTGAATGCAATATATGGAGCAAGTTGCGTCATCACTGTGTCCATGAAATTAATGGACGCAGTAGTGACGTAGTCTGCAAGATCATGTTTCATCTAGTTTGTTGGTACATCTTCAATTATGTTTTTCCCCCGAACAACAGCGCGGACCTGGTTATACCAATATATCTGTTTTTGCTGTTTTTATATTTTTGTTTCTTGGCTGCCAAAAACAAGTCAACAAGGTACTGGTGTTTTGAGCGGAAGCACTTAACGTAAAATGTACGAGAAAAAAAGTCAAAAACATGGGCATCAATCTTAAGATAAATAAAAATGCAGGGCATTTAATGGGCATTAAATGTTCGAAAAGGGTTGTAAGTATGTTCATGGCAATCATTAACAATTCATGGCGAAGAATCAAAAGAATTTAAAATTTAAGGAATTGTTGTAAATGAAATACAACACACTCCTGATTCACATGAACTTTTAGCGCAATTTTCTCGGCTGAAATGGTTAGAATCTCAACCACTTTTGACTAACATAAATGTTTCCATGAAGTCGCAAATCATAAATACTTTACAAAATTCCAGTTGATGTTTTATCTGTTATAGAATCACTCACCCTCGGCTCGTGCTTGTATAACTGATACAACAGCCCGCTCATATTGTAAATAGCACGTAAAGTCCTAAACCATCCGATGAACGAAAGGTAAAAACGATAATAAAGATGGAAAGTCATTTTCTATTTTTATCTTTGATCAGTAAACTGACGTTGGGGGAGAGAGGGAGGGACGTGCGTCATGTTCTCATTTTTTGTTTGAGTAGTAGTATGAAACTTTTCACCTTTGTTCAAAACTGTGTACGCAACATCCTGTATATAATAGCACAAAGCACTGAGATAGCGTGGGTTGTGTCCGCAAAAATGTGGTTGGGAACGACTTTTAAAATCGAAAAATGATGTATGAGTGACGCATTGGGGCTTGAAGGGTTAATTGCCATGGTTAAATACAAAGACAGCCAGTCTTTCGCTTTTTAAGAAGAAAAAAAAATAGAGAAATGGGGAGAAACGTATCTAATTGTTGAAAGATCTCGAAGACATCATTGAAGCGTTTATCGTTGAGAAGTTGGCTCGTTGTGTGCAAAATGCTAAGTATATCATGTAAATTAAGATCCAAAAGCAGAAAATGTTTGAGATTCAGTTGTTATCGGATAATTCACTAATTCCTCCACTTGACTGTCAATCAAATAAAGAGCCATAAGCAGCAATATTCAAACCATACCGCGTTTTGCAAAGCAAATGAAATCACTCCAAGGCTAAATACTTTTCAATATTGCACAGCAAGTTGTCACAGCAATGAAAATTTCTATTGAGAAAGTTTCCCGTGGATTCTTTTGGATCATTCAGTTCTAGTTGTTCGTTGACACTATTGTGTTTGCTGCAGCGCCAGAATGGGTGACAATTATTGATGGTTCAACAACAGTTGATCGAAAACTAGCCATGTACAACGGATAGAATAACGTGCAATAGATCAATTCTCGTATTCAAACAAAGTAAACGGTGAAAATTGTGAGTTGAGTAGCTAGTGTATAAAAATGTAGAGAATTATTGTAACCGAAAATGCATCGGTACCGTCGAGCATCGATTTTCCAGTTTTTTTATGTTTTACGAAGGAAAGCTTCAAATATCGGAGGCCAGAAAATATGAATATTTCGTTACAATTTGTTGTCCAAAGACAATACCCGGTAGTTTTTTGTATATAGTAGTTTTTGCCATGGTCAACAATGATGTTAATTAAAGACGGTGATATAATGCAAGATCTCCGAGATTTTTGCATCATAGACCGGTGAAGTTTCGACCCAAAATACAACGTATCATCAACCTTTTGGAGAAGATTGGGTGGAAAACCGTGCAAATCTCCGGAATCGAATCGTATTCTAACGAAGGGGTATTTTGTTTCCTAATCAAAAGTCTCCAAAACTTCGATGTAATTCTTGGACGTTTTATGATGAAGATCCACCACCCTTACTAATATTTTTTCTTCTGTTCTTCACTGATCTGTTTAAAGCTACTTGCAGTAATACAATGGTTTTCTGCCACAAATATCTGCAAAGTCAATTCTAAGTGCATCAGTTTTGATGAATAGTTGGTCTTCATCGCAAAGAAGAGAAAGGCGAGGATTGTATGAAATATAGTGATTAACTGGCATTTTGAATATCATGTAAATTAAACATTTTTGCGTCAATTCATTCGTGGCAATATAGCTCAGGAACATAAAAGCCAAAGAATCCTCCTTGCAAGAATTTTCTGCTGATAAACACCTACCGCCTCGTTCCTCCAAGTCCCGTTTGTTCAATTCGGGAAGTGGCTCATGAACTTCAAGTTGACATGTCTTACCACCAGAGATATTAAATTAACGAAATTCCATTGATGCTTTGATCATTGGATTCGACATTGTGTCATTACTGTAAGTGGTCTTCTGGTCAGGGCCGCCGAGAGTGGGGGGGGGGGGGGGGGGGGGCAACTTGCCCCGGGCCACCTAGTTAATAGGGACTTCCTAAAATGTTTGGGCTTTACGTTTTTGACGCAACAAAGATCACAGACAGCGACATAACAGGCGGAAGTTGGGTTAGAGCAATGGTTACTGTCCTCAAAATGCAGGGAAACAGCGTTTCAGAGCGTTAGAGCCTCAAAATGGAGACGGGGCCCCCTAACGGAAATTTTGTAAAGGCCCTCATCAGCTCCATAATTACGTCGTTAATTTATTCATTTACATATATGACGTCATAAAGGGCCCCGAATTAATATTTTGAACCGGGCGCAACAAAACCTCTCGGCGGCCCTGTTTCTTGTAGCCAAATTCATTTGGTGAGGAAGTCTTCGAAACTATGACTTCGTAGTTCCAGCTTTACCAATCCATTTGAGTAAGTTAAAATTTCAAGGAAGCGACTGTGGTTTATTTTATGAGACTTTTGAGTAAAGGACAAATTGAAGACAATAGCCTCAACTCGTAGCTAACAGTGAGAAACAGTAATCACCTGAGATTCATATCATACCAAATAACTAATCAATTAACTAATATATCAAAACAGTCCCCCAACTTCCTCGATCTTGTCGCCAGTACTATAACAATCTCAAACGAATACGAAACTTTTGGGTTAGGTATCGATGTCTTTCATGTACATAGCCAGAGGGAACCTGTTGCATGGAAAATGAAAAATATCATGAGAAATTAATCAGATAAACTCGGACATCTGGAAGTTTACTTTGGTGCCCCGTTGTAAAATCGTTTATTCGTGAAACAATTTTATGGTTTATTTTTATGAGCGAGTACCTAGGTTTGTTCATGTGATATAAACCCTTCATCTTGTTGCGAGAGCTATAAATAATCCCAAACAAACGCCAAACTTCTCGGTTAGCTAGAGATGTAAATTATGTTGTTAACCACAGGGAGCCTGATGGGTGAGAAAATAAAAAAGTTGTGAGAAATAGATCAGGTAAACGAGGGTTTCTGAGCGTTTTCTCCTATATCCACTAGTAAGACTCCTGTTGTTTTTTGGAAAAAACCTCGCAATTATATAGCTTATTTTTATGAGCAAGCGGCTACGTTGTTCATACGATATAACCATACAACTGATGCAACTTGGTCAGATAAAGGCTTCAGTTAATAAATTCAAAGGTCGACAATAAACAATTAACGCCTACGTGGTATGGCTCACTCACAGCTTGAACGACCTTCTGTGCTCGTATCCCCATCTTGACTTGGAAGTCACAAAGTTATACCAACGCTTTCAAGTTAACAGCGAACCTGATCATGGGCAAGAACTATGCACGGTATATAACTGATGGTTATATTCTTTAACCCATATTGTCTTATACATTGGAGACCTGGAACAAAAGACCAAATGACATAACATAAAGAGAACAAGGAAATAAAGAAGAAAGTCATGCATAAAATGGTCAATTTGATGAAATATTGCGAAATGTTAACATTCCTTTCAATAGCTGATTGAAAGAAAATGTTAACAAAGTTTAGACGCATTCCAAAATGCATTTCGAGACAGAGTTGATCTCAAAAAAACTTTCGTTTTCTTTTTGAGAAAAGAGGTTTTTTTTCAAATCTCTGGAATCGAATCGTATTCTAACGAGGGGTATTTTGTTTCCCAGTCAAAAGTATCGGAAAGTTCAATGTCATTCTTTGATATTTTATGTTGGAGATCCACCACTTTAACTCAAAACGTTTCAGACTAGGAAAAATTTTCGCGTAACTTAATGCGTTTCAAGTCACGCTGGTTGCTGGTTCACGATCCAAGAAACTTCAACTTGGGACTGTATTTTTTGAGTATATATTTATTAACAAAATACAAGTATTTACACAAGTTTGCGCACGTCGTTACAACATTCGAGTTTCCCTTCTTTTTCCGTCTTCTTTACACTTACTTCAGCCTATATTTATATTGACAAACAGGAACATGACTAAGGTTATTTAATACGGAAATGGAACACGTTTTTCCCTCTTTGTGGTCCATAATCTACCACACCTTTCTGACGTATATCCGTGACGCCGGTGTAACACGTTTTTCATCTACCACACCTTTCTGACGTATATCCGTGACGCCGGTGTAACACGTTTTTCATCTACCACACCTTTCTGACGTATATCCGTGACGCCGGTGTAACACGTTTACAGATTATATATATATTTCTTTTTTGGTATTTTTTTTATCACAACATACAACATAAAGATATTTTTCAACAAAAATAGCGTTCAGAGTTTTTAATCTTTTTTCTTCTGCGCTTCACATGTGTTTAAGGCTACTTGCAGTAATACCATGGTTTTCTGCCACAAATATCTGCATAGTCAATTTTAACTGCCTCAGTTTTAATGAATAGTTGGTCTTCATCACAAAGACTTGAGACTGTGGAAAAGAAGAGAAAGGCAACGATTGCATGAAATATAAGTGGCATTTTGAATATAGTGCAAATTAAACATTTTTGCGTCAATTTATTCGTAGCAATATAGCTCAGGAACATAAAAGCGAAAGAATCCTCCGTCCGAGGGTTTCCTGCTGGTAAACGG
The DNA here is from genome assembly GCA_030142905.1 of Heliopora coerulea. Lineage (NCBI taxonomy): Eukaryota > Metazoa > Cnidaria > Anthozoa > Scleralcyonacea > Helioporidae > Heliopora > Heliopora coerulea. The sequence goes on along the minus strand of JASJOG010000456.1, from coordinate 139,166 downwards.
CTTGCTCGATATCACAATTCCGCGTTTGCCACCTGTCGTTACGACAATCGTGATTAATAGATTGTTTTTTTAATGTGACACCTACCAACTCATTCCTCCAAGTCCCGTTTGTTCAGCTCGGCATATGGCTCACGAACTTTAAGTCGACATGTCTTACCACCAGAGATATCAAATTAACGGGATTCCATTATTAACTTGATCATTGTATCCAATAGTGCGTCATTACTGTAAGTGGTCTTCTGGTAGCCAAATTCATTTGGTGAAGAAGTCTTCGAAACTCTGACTTCGTAGCTCCACCTTGACCAATTGATTAGAGTAAGTTAAAGTTTCAAGGAAGCGACTGTGGTTTGTTTTGTGAGGCTTTTTAGTAAGAAACAAATTGAAGACAATAGCCTCGTAGGTAACAGTAAGAAACAGTAATCACCTGAGATTTATACCATACCAAATAACTAATCAATTAACTGATATGTCAAAACAGTCCAGCAACCACTTCGATCTTGTCACCAGAACTATAATATTCTCAAAGGAATACCACACTTTTGGGTTAGCTATCGACTGGGGCGTGCTGTCCAGAGATGAGACAACGAGAACTCGTTGTGGCCCCCTGGGATTCATGGGCCCGTTAAAAAGTTAAAAATTGAAAAAAATTAAAATACATAACGATCTATAAAAGTAACCTCTAGAAGCGTTATGTACTAGCTAATTCATGATGTACTAGAGCTACTATATTTCACCTTTCAGTCCCAGAGCATTTTCGGTTTGACCTAACATAAAAACCCACTCCTTTTTTGAAAAAATAAATACCAAATTCGGTAAGTGAGGTAATCATATGTATAATTAAAAAATATTCTTCTAAACACTCTAAAAGCATGCATTTCCTGAAAGCTCAGTTAATTTACTTTACGATAATATCAATTTCAAGGATTTCCATTTAAGGTCAATAAAAGTAGCTGCCTTGGAAAACTCAAACCAGGTGATGATATTGAAATAGAAAAATTGTTTTTTTAAAAAACAGGTAGAATAAAACCACTGAAAGGGTTAAAAGCAAATTATTTCAAGAGCAATTTTATTTGCTTTTCAAGTATGTTGACCATTTGCGTACCGGTACTGAATCGCGTTCGGTTTCCCGTGGAAGGTAACTTGAAGTACTCGCTTTTCTGCAACCTTTGGATTGACTGAAAACATGCGTAGACGCACCAAATACCACAAACGAGTTATTTGATATTTAAAGGATAGACTGGCAAGCAGATTGACACATGAAAATTTGAACCAAAGGATTCAACTGGCAACAGGGCATGAACTAATGTGGAACTTGAACAAGGAAGATATAATTAGACAGTTTGCAGACAGTAGTCAGATGAAGCGGCTTTTGTTTCCATAGCTCTGTAAGTAGATGGTTGATTCTCATGTGACAAGGCAACAATACATCATAAATTGCTTTATTTTTCAAATCATGCATGTCATGTGGCCAATAACGCACATAGGCATATACTATCGAGTGGACAAGCGATTGCCACAGAATGTAGGTTATCATACACCCCTACTGCCTTCCATGGACATAGTGCCAGTCATTAGTCATTATAGTGCACATTTAAGATTGTATTTTGGAAAACAGGAATAGCCATTCCATATGATTCAAACTTGTAATAAAAATCTCAATGTTAGGTGAAGTGTTTATTTCTCTCCACGTCAAATTTGGTCAAATATTGCCTCTCCCCAAGAAACATCTTGCATTCGTGAATCTGCCCCTGGCCCCCCTCACATGTTGCTTTTTCGTTGTTTTTTTTGAAGACCCTGCACGCCCCTGGCTATCGATGTAAATCCCATACATAGTCATAGGGAACCTGTTGCATGAGAAAATGAAAAATCCATGAGAAATCGATCAGATAAACTACGATATCTGGACGTTTACTTCGGTGCCCCGTAGTAAAATTGTTTATTCGTAATATAATTTTATGGTTTATTTTGATGAGCGAGTACCTAGGTTTGTTCATGTGATATAAACCCTTCATGTTGTCACGAGAGCTATAAATATTCCCAAACAAACGTCAGACGTTTCAATTAGCAAGAGATGTCAATTATGTTCTTAACCACAGGGAGCCTGATGGGTGAGAAAATAAAAAAGTTGTGAGAAATAGATCAGGTAAACGAGGGTTTCTGAGCGTTTTCTCCTATATCCACTAGTAAGACTCCTGTTGTTTTTTGGAAAAAACCTCGCAATTATATAGCTTATTTTTATGAGCAAGCGGCTACGTTGTTCATACGATATAACCATACAACTGATGCAACTTGGTCAGATAAAGGCTTCAGTTAATAAATTCAAAGGTCGACAATAAACAATTAACGCCTACGTGGTATGGCTCACTCACAGCTTGAACGACCTTCTGTGCTCGTATCCCCATCTTGACTTGGAAGTCACAAAGTTATACCAACGCTTTCAAGTTAACAGCGAACCTGATCATGGGCAAGAACTATGCACGGTATATAACTGATGGTTATATTCTTTAACGCATATTGTCTTGTGCATCGGAGACCTGGAACAAAAGACCAAATGACATAACATAAAGAGAACAAGGAAATAAAGAAGAAAGTCATGCATAAAATGGCCAATTTGATGAAATATTGCGAAATGTTAACATTCCTTTCAATAGCTGATTGAAAGAAAATGTTAACAAAGTTTAGACGCATTCCAAAATGCATTTCGAGACAGAGTTGATTTCAAAAAAAGTTTCATTTTCTTTTTGAGAACAGAGGTTATTTTTTCAAATCTCTGGAATCGAGTCGAATTCTAATGAGGGGTATTTTGTTTTCCAGTTAAAAGTCTCCGAAACTTCGATGTAATTCTTTGACGTTTTATGTTGGAGATCCACCACTTTAACTCAAAACTTTTCAGATAAGGAAAAATAACGTTGGAGACGTAGAACAAAAGACCAAATGAGAGAACATAGAGAACACGTGACAAAAGAAAAAACTCATGCATAGAATGGTCAATTTGATGAAACATTGCGAAATGTTAACATCCCTTTCAAGAGCTAATTGAAAGAAAATGTTAACAAAGTTTAGACGCATTCTAAAATGGATTTTGAGGCAGGGTTCATTTCGAAAAAAGTTCCGTTTCCTGTTTGAGAAAAGAGCTTTATAAGAATTTACCGTGAGTTATAAGGTTTTCGGTAAGTAAACATATAAATGCATGGTTGGTGATGAATACTAACTTAGGAATTACTGCCAAGTATTATGGTAATTTCGCTCAACAGGCGTAATAAGGGAAACTGTCAATCAATTGCCGAAAATTTCGTTTTAAATATGTGAATCTGCAGTTGAAACTTCAGTACGTATCCAGCATGCACGTAGTTCATGTTGTTTTCAAAACTTTGTGTATGTCTACAAGTTTAGCCTTTAAGATTTGGAGGATATTCGTTGGTATGAAAACCATCTATGTTTAGGAGAGGGAAACAAGAATAAAGGTAACTGTCACATTTATTGCAAATATTTCGAATAGATGACAGTTTTTCCAAGCAACCAGTCCGCACTTGATCGGACAAAGCTTGAAGCCGAGAACGATTTCTTGTAAGACGTTTGCTAATACTGTTAAGAGATGTTTTTCTCGTCGGAGTGTAGTCAAAATATGATATTGCATCAGTTCTATTCCTAGATAGTTTATATTTGAGTTTTTATGTCAAATTCCAGGTTTGTAGGAGCGCTTCAACGTTGATTGTAGTATAAACCGTAACAAGAAACGGCACCAAACCTTGGAAAATTTAGCTGGTCTGTTACTTAGCAAATCATTCTTTTCACTTAAACGGGTCAAATAAGTAAAATGTAAACAAACAGTGGTTCGTAAGTTTTAAAGTCGATGCGGGATGAAGTCGACTGGAGGACTTTAAGTTCCGAGGTTTCTTGTGGTGGTTGGAATACAAACAATTCTTTAGCAAAACGTCTGTGTTCGGGAAAGTGATTGTGAATGTATCGTTAAGTTGTTTGATTTTTAACAAGGTAGAAACAAGGAGTTGTAAATCTTTAGTAGCGAATTAATGTAACTTTCACTTCATGGCTGAGACGTATTTTATTCGCGAAAGGCCTCGAAGAAACCAATGAAGTCGACGTAACATATAGATGAGAGCCCAGTTCAGGATTTTTATATGGAGAACCATAACGACAGAAAAAGCACAAAGTATTCAAAACAACTTTACTAACTTTACTTGTTTTAAATAGTTTGTGTTTTTTCTGTCGTTATGGTTCTCCATATAAAAATCCTGAGCTGGGCTCTCATCTTTATGTTAATTTTACGTTTTCCACCCTGAAAATCAATAGCCACGATTTTAAACCGATGAAGTGTTTCATTTTGGTTTTTACACGTCGGTCACACACTGCCAACGCAGCACTTTACTAGATTAATAACTCTGGAAATGAGTTGTTTTTCTAATCATGGGAACTTTGCTTTCGACTACAGGACCTACGAAACTTCGATGTAGCTCTTGAAATCTTTATCTCCGAGGTTTGGAAACTTTATGTCGTTCCATACCTGTTTAAAACTACATGCAATGAAACTACTTTCTTCTAACACAAATGTCTGGATAGTCCATTTTAATTGCTTTGGCTCTCGATGAAGAGTTGGTTTTAAACTCAATGCTGTCTAAAGAAACAATAGACGAAAATAGAAGTGAGTTGATTAATAGATGTTTTGAAATTCATACAAATTAATATTTCTTGCTTCAATTTGTCCTTGACATAGTCGAGAAACATGAAAGCAAAAGCATCTTCCTTCCAAGAGAGAGTTTGCTATAGAAAAGGGATTTTCTCGCCCTGTACCTGAATTCCACTTTAGCCTCTAACTGTTATTGCGACAATCATGATTAGCAAATTGTTTTTTTAATGTGACACCTACTGCCTCTTTCCATTTCCAGTGACTTGTCGCTTCTTCTGTTAAATGTTTATTCACTCTAGTCAACTCCAAATGAGTCATTTCTCAATTTGGGTTGAGGTCTACAATCAGTTGTCTGTTAACTGGCATACGTATAGTAACTGATGACTAACCAACGTTCTGTGATTACATCGGATAAATTGGAATAACTGAAATGATAATTAAGGGGACGTTGATACTGAGATCGATCTAACTTGGATTGATCTGAGACTGATCTGAGATCGATCCCAGTTTGCTTTGAGAAGGCATTCACACTCAGCAAAAAAATCCCTCGTCGGTCTCAAATATCCCGCTAAAATCGAAAAAAGCCGATAATGTATTAGTCAATGTTGTTTACGACAGGCTCAGGGAGATTCGATTTTTTATTGAGTCAAGCCGAAGTCAAGGCCCTAGTAAACGGTTTCAACATTTGCTTCAACATTTGCCAAACATTTGTTGAATGAAGTGTTGGGATCGTTTGAACAGACGTTTCAACAATGTTGAAACATGTTGAAAGCTGTTGAAAGCATGTTGAAACAAATTTGAATTTGTTTAAACATTACTTCAACATCGCTTTAACATTTTCTTTCTTTTCAAAGATGTTGGTTCCTGTTGGCGTCGTTTGAACACCTCGTCAGGATATCTTCTGGGAACAAACAGTGTTTCATGGACTGAATCTGAAAGTGATAATCGGTTGAGAATTTTTGTACGTCAAGGAGCACATTTATGTTCATTTGTGCACAGCTTAAGCCAAGGTTATCAAGGAAGAATACATCAATGAATCTGATCGTATTGTCAAAACGAGAAGTGACGTAGCAAGGTAGGTTTGGTCGTCTCATAAATTAGTCAAACGACACTTGTTTATACGAATGAAAAATTCGGTTACCAGCCGTAAACATTTGTTTTAAGTTCATCCTTTTATCGCCGTGCATTTGAGCATTGGAAGAAATTAAGTAAGTTTTGGAGGTAATGTTTTGTTTTAGAAGCGAAGCAGATGAGCAGTTAATCAGCCTACAAGTTGGGAACATTCATCCATTCATCGAAGCAAAATATACCAAAAACGTGTAAGAGGTAAGTTAACACACTAACTTATGATAGGTGAATTGTTGAGACATTTATCATGGTTTATGGTATGTTTAAGATGGGGGTTGAAGGTTAAACTTTGTTAGAATATAAATCTGCAACTCGCCTTTCACCGCTATCAACCTTGAGTATTTTGGCAGACCATTAACTTGAAAGTCTTTGCTAGATATGATAGCAGGTTTTGCGAGCTATCGCATGGTTGAGGTTCAAGGTTGTCTCACACGCCATATACTCCGGTTTCGTTTTGAACTTTTCTTGGTAACCGAATTCGTTATAGCGGTATGGATGAATGGATAGCATTTGAACTTTCTAATGGATTACTTAATTCGAAAATTTTAGAAACTAGATCATGGTATTTTCTAGACCAAGCAAGAATAGAAATCACTGCAAGTTCTGACGTGTATGTCTGCTTGATTTGGTTTGAAGCAAGTTTGTGCAGGATTCAATTTTTTGTCGAATTTTTCGCTTTTTTTTTGGTGGCCAATGCCAGTTGTTCAAGTTAATTGCTTTAGAAACTACATCCCTCGCAAAAAATTAGAGACATTCGCCTTCTATGTAAACTGTTTTAGTTGGGCTCGCGTCAATGAACTCCATGCACGGACATTGGTTTGTAATAAATTGCAGGTTCGTTTGGCCCAGGTTTAACTATTTCTGTTGACTCTGAGCATAACCTCCCAAATATCAACATGAATACTGATGGTAAATTTACACAACAAAGAAGGAAAAGGTACAAAAACGTCGAAACTGTGTAACATTACGGGAATGTTTTCGCCGCTATTTTTTGTGCCCTTTTCTAACGTGGAAAGTGTCCTTTCCTTTAAAAAAGACACGTTCTTCTCGGTAAGAAAACATGGTGAAATACTGAAAAGGTATTAGAGTGGGATGAGCAGTGCTCATAACACAAGGCTTAAGAAAATTAATGAAGTATGGATCTCGAGTAATTTTATCGCCTATGGTCTCAAATCACTTTGTGTGTGACGTTTTGAAAGTTCAATTTATGTTCGTGATTGGAAAGTGTTTTGGACAGGTCTCGCACAGACCAATGTGTATCTGGGAAGAGTGAGATATACACTTCTAACTCCGTTTTCTTATATCTAATTGACACCAGCAGAACAAAATCTTCTCATTGTATAAATAGTTCAAATTAAGCGCAAGCGTTATAGGCAAACTTTTGCTTCTACAAGTGTATTAAAGTAGGGTGCGATGACCACCTCAGTCGTGTTTTCAAAGCCCAGGTTGGCTGATGTGCTGGCTTGAGGGATTCAAATTTAGAGTTTGAAGCAATGCACGACTGAGGCTTTATCCGGAGTGATCCTTTAGAACCATCAGTTGGTAGATTGATGTTGGAGTCAGAGTTATCTCAAGTTTAAATCGTAACTCAAAGAAGACTGTGCTAAGAATATTCTGAAATGAATGGTATTCTATGGGCAAATAGATGAGGTTTGTTGTAGAACAGATTGTAGTGATGACTTGATGAACGAAGCACACAGTGGTGTGATTTCTACGAGCCAATCAGAGTACACAATCCAATATCACCAAGCAGTGTAATTGCTTTGTTTTTTTTATTGTGCAGATCATAGATGATGGATGGTCGATAGGCTAAAAATTTTTCGAGAGCTTCAACTTCGTTTTAACTGTGTAAACGAACGTTTTCTATGTTGCCCTCTTTCTTTCAGTTATAGACACACAGAAGACGTCATAGCTTGGTGAGAATATTAGTGAGCCACTCGACCTAGTCTCACTTTGGAGCCAATTTTGATTCTATGTTGACGTTTCCTGTACATGTATAACGGACCAGGCAAAGGGAAAATGGGAGCTATTTGTCATATAAAAGTAAAAAAAAAAGCCGACAGTTGGAAAGCATTTCTATATGTGGTTGAGAACGAGTGCTAGTGGTAGCCTTAGGCAAGTAAGTGTGCAGAGTTCAGCCCAACGAGAAGATTTCCTAGGGGAGTCTACTGAGATCATTTAGCACGGGAATGGAGAATTTTTGCCCTAGGAGTAAGACAACTAAAAAAAATTCTGCATTTTAGTCCCTCTGAGAGTGATCCTGAAGTATTTTATTAAATTTTGTGTGATTTCTCAGAATGAGAGGACCAGTTGAGTTAAATTTAGTGGGCACATCCCTCCGGTGCCTTGTTGGCCAAGCTGTTGACAAAAACAGGAAACGTGATCGAGTAATTAGAGCGATTGGCTGGGATGGTACTTATCTTTCAATTCAATTCCGGTGCCTAACTTAAAGTAAAATAAATCAACTCTGTGTTGCGTTACCTTTCTAATGTTTACATCAAGAGGTGGATATGAAATATAAATCGCAGCTTCGGGAGGTCGAACTGAACTCCGCAACGGTAAAGTAAAACGAAATGTTTGATCTCCCGTCTGAATCAAGTGATCGTGATCAGCAATTAAGTTCTGTACACCAACAAGCAACGTGATTTATGGATGTATTGGGAAAAAAAAGACATGTTACAAATCTCCAGCAAACCTTTTAAGAACAAAATGTTTTATAGCCAGCCAAATCGAGGTTAAAGCTTTTTATGTTCCTTATGTCAGAATATCAATATTTGGTTGAATAATTCGATGGACATTCCTGGGATTTTGTTGACTATATGTGGGTCTGTTCGCTATCTTTATATTAAAATTTTTGATGTTATGCAAGTATGATGTTAATTAGAGACCTGGTTCGCAATATTGCTATGCCTTCTTTCGTACTTGAAAGCTGAACATACCTGTACTGTGATATTGTGTATTAGTAAATTTCATCTTACTAAGTGTAGATGTTTGTAAGCTTGGATACATATCTGATGAAAAGTTTGTTCTCAAGCTTTATCTCAGAAAATTTCTGAGTTCCCCAACGGGAATTGAACCCGTGCCTCCTGATTTCCGGTACGTTTGTTTTACCACTAGACTATAGTATATGTACGATGTTAATTAGAGACCTGGTTCGCAATATTGCTATGCCTCTTTCGTACTTGAAAGCTGAACATACCTGTAATGTGATATTGTGTATAAGTAAATTTCATCTTACTAAGTGTAGATGTTTGTAAGCTTGGATATATATATGATGAAAAGTTTGTTGATATAAATCTAAGCTTACAAACATCTACACTTAGTAAGATGAAATTTACTTATACACGATATCACATTACAGGTATGTTCTGCCTTCAAGTACGAAAGAGGCATAGCAATATTGCGAACCAGGTCTCTAATTAACATCATACTTGCCATCCGGAGACACGGGTTCGATTCCTGTTGGGGAACTCAGAAATTTTCTGAGATAAAGCTTGAGAACAAACTTTTCATCATATATATATATATATATATATATATATATGTGTGTGTGTGTGTGTGTACATACATATTTCTTGTAATGATCTTATACCGTTCTGATCATGTTGCGCTTTAAAGCAACGAAACGTTATTAATAAATTTTTATACCTTTCATCAGTCGTCACGTCATGCCTTGAAATCATTTGCTGGACACTATATATTCGTCTTTCAATCAAGATTTTCGTGTAATAACTGCCATATCAATCCTAATTTTGTTATTTAGTTGAGCGAAATACTAGATGGAGCGAAGGACTAACAGTGCTAGTTGGACTGAGAATCTACGAATAGCGGAAGAGGTCAACTTTTAAGGTACTCGTCTTTATTTTGTAATTTTTCTGGAGGTTTTTAATTGTGTTGGTGTGCGAATGAGTGAAGTATTCACCGTTGTAATTAGGTTAGCTGTCATTGCATAATAAATGATAACTTGATGTGAACGACAGAAGTGGTCAGAAACAATACAATTCGAGTTGTGAACCTGATGCTATGTGTGTTGCACAAGCCTACACTACAGATAGTCAACTATACTGTTGTATAAACCCCAGTGTCTTATTTCTTTTGCACGAGTATTGTTTTATAGCCATGTTTGTCCTTTATTCCAGTTTATTCTTTGCATACATTCACATTATTAAACCAGTACTTTAGCCACAGATCCTTCATGAGTTTCTCCCCTCCATAATCCTTGTTTGTTCAAACCTGCATTCCGTAAAATATGAAACAGCAGGGAGTTTAAGCAAGCCAGTAGGGCGACGCCGTTTAACAACGTAGATTAATTTTTCAGCATTTAGGTAGAATAACATGCCATTAACGGTGTAATGAACTGTCAATGGTATTTTTACTCCTCTGAAACTTTCCTCGGCAGCTCTGATCTTCTTGTAAACATTTAAACGACCAAAGATCTTCCACGTTCTGTGTACCATCGTAGCCATGAAACAATGGAAATGCTCTGGACGAAGTACCGTGCAAAAGTAGGACGGCGTTGAAAATACACTTGGGACTAGAACTTGATTAATTCCTTTCTTGAATGAAAATTTCTATTGTATGAACACGTTAGAGAAGACGTTGTCGTAGTGTTTGCATGAACTCCCTTTTTACTTTTTGTGGTATTTGTCTTTTATTTGTTTTAATCTTCGTCAACGGATGTCATTTTTCATTTAACAATTTCTAAACCGATTTTTTCCAGTTAAAATATAAGAACACATCCAGTTTGCATTTACAGGAGTAAATCGAAAATCCATATTTTTCCTTCATGGTGTTCTTAGAGTTTCGCGTAAATTGTTGATACCGTTTAAATTCAAGGAAGCACTATTACATTTTAGCGAGAGAGGTCTTTAAAATGGGTGAAAGTTCTTTGACGCCAAACGTCTTCAAGTCTTCAAACAATGATCAGAGCGGAGAAGTGATTGACCTTAGGGCTAGCGGTGTTTCGGAGGAACCTATTCCTTCCGAAGTTTTAAACAATCCACAAGTGAAGAAAATTCTGCTTTTCCATCGAAGTATGCCCAAGTGGCTGGAAAGTAGCATCGGCAATTTGGGTCGCCATGTTTCAATAAGTGCATTTGACGAGAGCAAGGACGACAACCCAGCTTACAAAAGATTTGAATACAACAAATTCTTGTGGAAGACCTGCCAGCTCGAGACTGATCAACATGGTCTAATTCGTCTGGACATACGATGCAAAGTACTGTTCCGAGGTCAACTTTTCCCTTCAAGCAAAAAGAAATTGCGGCGACTAACACTGAGACATTATGAAACCGGTGTAATTAATCGTCTTGACAGGGACACTGTTAATGATTTAGAAGAACTGATTATTGCGAGTGGGGAACCAGGAGACACGTTAACTATTAATGTTGGTGAGAATGAAGATGAGACAAAGTGCATCGAATGTTTCCTTGAAATTTCCTTGCAGGATATTGCTTTAGAAACGTCAGACAGGGAAATAATTCATCTTGACGTTTCTTCAGAATGCCGCGAAATTTCGCTTAAGGATATGTCAAAGCTTGAAAAGTTCTTGTTATGTGCCAATGGAAAGACGATTTTACCAACACAAATGGATCAAGCACACAACCTTCAAGATTTATACATCTTCGATGATCCGATAGGTGATCATTTCCAGTTATCATGCAATGTTTTAAATCTACGAAAACTTGTCTTGTACAACTGCAGATTGACGACCTTTCCTTCAGCCATAACCACGATGAAAGAGCTGGAGGTACTTGGGTTGTATTTCAATGATTTCCAGGACCAATCAGTTTCAGTTCATGAGCTTGTGAAACTGAAGCGACTTACGATTCTCAGTTGTAACTTAAATGCTTTTCCGAAAGGACTCAAAGATCTGATCAGTTTAGAAGATCTCTACCTTTCCTCCAACGGCAACCTTGGCAAGCAGCCATTTTCAATTCGTGAGCTAAAGAATTTGAAGAAGCTACATATGAGTAATTGTGGTCTTGAAAAGTTCCCGGATGGACTGGAAAATTGCATTAGTTTAGAAGATCTCGACCTTTCCTCCAACGACAACCTTGGCAAGCAGCCATTTTCAATTCGTGAGCTAAAGAATTTGAAGAAGCTGAATATGAGTAGGTGTGGTCTTGAAAAGTTCCCGGATGGACTGGAAAATTGCATTAGTTTAGAAGATCTCTACCTTTTCTACAACGGCAACCTTGATCCAACGGCAACCTTGGCAAGCAGCCATTTTCAATTCCTAAGCTAAAGAATTTGAAGAAGCTACATATGAGTGACTGTGGTCTTGAAAAGTTCCCGGATGGACTGGAAAATTGCATTAGTTTAGAAGATCTCGACCTTTTATCCAACGACAACCTTGGCAAGCAGCCATTTTCAATTCCTAAGCTAAAGAATTTGAAGAAGCTGAATATGAGTTGGTGTGGTCTTGAAAAGTTCCCGGATGGACTGGAAAATTGCATTAGTTTAGAAGATCTCTACCTTTTATCCAACGACAACCTTGGCAAGCAGCCATTTTCGCATTAGTTTAGAAGATCTCGACCTTTTATCCAACGGCAACGTTGGCAAGCAGCCATTTTCAATTCGTAAGCTAAAGAATTTGAAGAAGCTACGTATGAGTAACTGTGGTCTTGAAAAGTTCCCGGATGGACTGGAAAATTGCATTAGTTTAGAAGATCTCGACCTTGCGCGGAACAAGGGCCTTGGCAAGCCGCCATTTTCTATTACTGGACTGAAGAATTTGAAGAAGCTGAATATGAGTTGGTGTGGTCTTGAAAAGTTCCCGGATGGACTGGAAAATTGCATTAGTTTAGAAGATCTCAACCTTTCCTCCAACGGCAACCTTGGCAAGCAGCCATTTTCAATTCCTAAGCTAAAGAATTTGAAGAAGCTACGTATGAGTAACTGTGGTCTTGAAAAGTTCCCGGATGGACTCGAAAATTGCATTAGTTTAGAAGATCTCGACCTTTACTACAACGACAACCTTGGCAAGCAGCCATTTTCAATTCCTAAGCTAAAGAATTTGAAGAAGCTGAATATGAGGGAGTGTGGTCTTGAAAAGTTCCCGGATGGACTGGAAAATTGCATTAGTTTAGAAGATCTGGAACTTTCCTTCAATAATGTTGGTGACAAAGGATTTTCCATCCAAACTACATCACAACTGAGAAGAATATGGTTAAACAACTGTGGAATCGATCATGTACCAAATGGTATATTTGAACTTCCTAGACTTTCCTACTGTGATATGAGTTCGAACAAACTAAAAGAATTGCCTGAACGTTTTACCACCTTAATCGCCAACAATGTGAAATTTAACCTTAAAGGCAATGTGCTAGGTAAGCCACCACAAGTTATCTGCGACAACCCTAGTGCGATACTGAAATATTTCAAAGACATTGCCAAGTTCGGTACAGTTCACTCTAAACGGCTTAGAGTGCAGGTGATTGGAAATTCTGGTGCTGGAAAGACGAGTTTGATTAACAGTTTGTTGATGGGACAGTCAAAGTTGACAGAACCAGAGGAGAGGACTGAAGGTGTTGAGATTAGAAAGTGGTTTCCCGATCCTACGAATGGAGATCTTGAACTAGAAATGTGGGACTTCGGTGGTCACATGGAGTACCAAAGTGTAAGCCATTACTTCGTTGAAGAACATTCTTTGTTTCTTTTGGTTGTAGATTTGTTAGCATATGAAATGACTGATAAATCGTATCATGAAAATGCTGGGAAGTGGATTGATGAGTTAAAGAGCATTGTACTGCGGCCAGTAATAATGGTGGCTGCTACAAAATCTGACCTAGTTAAAGAAAGCAGTGCGAAAGATAGATGTGAGCATATATTGAAAGAAATTACCAAGCAAGAAACTGCTGATATAGAGGCAATAAAAAGGGATAAAGAGGAGATTGATAGTACGGATCCTTACAACATCAATCGAATTGAGAAGCTTGAGTTAGCGACAAAAAAGAGACCGGTACTCCCAAAGAGCGTTGTATGTGGATCAGTTCAGGAAAACTGTCCCTATAACTCGGAAACAGTAATTGTTGTTGCATCTGCGGGATCAATATACGAAGGTTTCGAAGATTTCAAAGATGAAATGTGGAGTAGATACAGAAGAGTAAGTGACATGGTCTTGTTTGCTGATGTGCACATTTTAGCAAAAGTTTTTGTCCAAAATTAAGCCCACCATAAAAAAAATTGTGCTATGAAACAGATATTAAGGTATGTTTTCCCACTCACTTTGGTTAGTTTTCAACATGTCTTGATGTGGTTTTCTACATACATTGGCTGCCTTTTTCAAACCAACGAAGGTATTTAATTTGAAGCACCTTAAAGTGTGAAATTTAACATACATTCAATATTGCTATTCTACACACCTTGAGGTACGTGTCAATAAATAAATTATAAGATGAGATGTTCATTGCAACTTAAGGTGTGTTATAAAGCACAGTTTACGGTAAGATGTTTTGTTTAACACATATGTACTTAATGGAATGTGTGTGATGATCTACATGTTAGCTGATGAGTTAATTTTAGGTTTTGTTTGGATTTGATAGCAGCAGCTATATTGGTTTCACAGGCCACATGAAGTTCATTAGTGATAGCTTGGTTAATATGGTTTGCAACTGGGTCATGTAACTAAGGGAAGGTTACAGCATTTGCTATTACCAGGAGTTGATGACAAAAACTGGTTAAAAAAAAAATTGAAAGGAGCTCTTTCAAATGATGTTGATCATTAAACTCAATATCATTCGTCTAAAACCAAAGTAAAACACAAAAAATAGTCTTAAATTTTCAGGAAATTCACAGAAGACGACTGCTGGACATAAAGGTTGGTGAAAAAGACTGCCGCCTTAATTTTGTCTTGGACCATGAATCACCTTGCTATTCACATTTATGCAAATCATGAATCACATTTGCTTGCATAGTAATAGTAGGATTATTTTTAATCTTAAAACCATTAGAATGAGTTTTAATGTGGAAAAAATTTGAACATGAATTGACCCTGGGGGAGAGGTAAATGAGTTGGTAGACCCCCCAGTCAAAAATTAATTTGACTAACCTGACAAACTATCTGGCAGAATGAAGCCTTGTATTCCTTAGTTTACAGGATTTTTTATGAGACATTTAATTTGCCCAACTACTTCATGGTAATACACTAAATACCTCAATGAACAAAACAGTAAAACAACACAAAATTTAAATTAATAAATACTGGTTATACCAAGCTCAAAATTTTATAGCAAGTTTTTTAAACATTCCTTCATACCTAGTTAATTCGTTATTCCATGAATGATGAGTTTATACCATATGTACTCTAAAGTACTACTTTGAGGTTAAACCACGCACATTAATGGCACGTTATCTTTTTGTGTCTGGAACAAGGAAGCTGCCAGATTGGAATGCAAACATGATCATGTTGTCATATCTTATTTTACTAAGAACCACTGATGGCACATCAGCACATGAGCAATAGTCCTTTATTTCAGTGATACAAAATCTGGATTCTATATAGTACTTTCTTTTTTGATTTCTTCTAGGTGTGGGGTCAATTTGACCCAACTTATCCCTCCTCTGTGGTATGAGTTTTTTTTAAACTTTAAGGCATGTTTTTTGACGCTCTTGAATTGTGCTAATAAAACACCCCCCAAAAGTTTTGTTAAAATGGCACACCTTTGTGTGTTTTCTATCATGCCTTTTTTTAGGAAGAATCTGCTGGAAGTGGCGTAATTTTGTTGAGACAGGAACTGCTCCGAATTGGAAGTGACAAGGATTTGTTTCCTTATCTGAAAACCACTCTTCCATCGTTATGGATCGAAATTGAAAATTTATTTCCGGCCTTGAGAGAAGAAATTGAAAAAAAGAAACGCCCTCGGTTCCTGACATTTAACGAGATGGAAAGGTGGTTTTGTGAACACCATCAAGAATTTAAGAAAGATGTCGGCAGAAAAGAGACATTGCGAGCTGTCCTTCATTACCTGGTTAGTCTTGGAAAGGTTCTACGATTTGAGCGCGTAGAAAAGCTTCGAAATTATGTGTTTCCAGATCCTCAGTGGCTTATCATGTTGATTAAGAATGTCGTTCACCACGATTTACGTACTCACCTTCAGTACAAAAAAGATTTCAAAGTTTGCAACATGGACGAAGACAAGTTTGAAAGAGAAAAGACAGAACTGATCAAGCATGGATTGCTTTCAGAATCCCTTTTACGATGCATTTGGCTTGATGCTGTTCCAGAAGAAACAAAGTTTAAGAAGCTTGCTCCTTTACTTTATCATTTTGACGTGGGCTATCAAATGACGAAGAAAGAAGCAGAGTTTAAAAGAAAAGAAATAAACAAGAACTACACGTTAATCCCAGCACTAATGCCTGAAGCTCGTCCCGATGCTATTGACACTAGATGGCCAAGAACTTCTTCCAAAGACAAGTTTGAAGCAAAAAGTGAGTACAAATTTTACAGCAGGGTTCCCGTTGGTTTATATGAACGGCAAATGGTCCGTTGCCATTGTGGCTCGGACTACATGTTTCATTGGAAGGAAGGATTCTTTGGAGTCTATGATCTGGATAAACAAAACGAGGTGACATTTTGTGTAACGAAGTGTAATGACCCATCGGACACGATAGAACTTACTGCCAAGAGTGGCCAAATAAAGAGCCTGTGGAAAGCGGTCTTACATTTTCACCAGATCTTTGTAAACATGGTGAGCGAATTGTGGCCTGAACTTCGCTACAACATTTACAATAAATGTCACCAATGCGACAAGTTCCATCACGAAATGGACTTCGAGAGGCTTTTGGAAGCACCAAACAGCTACGACAGAACAGTCTGCGATAACAATGCTCAAGGTGTCCCAGTTAGAGTGGAAATGATCTATCCTCCTGCAGGTATCTTTTATTGTAATCTTTTTGTAATGTTTTCATAATCATTTTTGTGAAACAAGATGAAAATTCCCCCCCTACGGAAAATTGCTGAATGGATAATGTTGCTGATGTCCCGGATGTTTGGTAGATGACTTTAGGAATGTTTTTGCGATCTTGGCTTTGCGTCGGGATTATCAGGTGTTGTGAATAAAATTATAAAAGGAATGAACGCGCCACTTATCATTACATCCAACTCCCGCCATTTACAAAGAGTTTGGCTGATGTTGTGGCACTAAATAGAGCTAAGGATGCAATTTTTGTTATGTCCATTCAGCTTTGGTTTACCGTACATATTATAAGTTAACAAGCGTCAGCATGGTACAGCCGCTGTTTGAATTGGGGGCCCATGGCCTGCCATGAAACGACCACAGTAACAATTGTAAAGACAATCACTTCCCTGAAGTATACTGACATCAAATCAACTTGACTGATGTTAACATTTTAACAGCGATATAAATAAATATCCTGTCAAAGTACACACTCACCTTTGATAATGGTACCAGACTCAAATGTCGCATCGTTGGGTTTGTACTTCGGGTATTTCATGTTGTGGAAGTTTTTTTCTTCCAACTGTCTCCTAGATATCGGTCGAATGTCTTCTTTCGTTTATAGCTTGTATAGTTGCATAATGCAACTCACGGTTGGTTCGTCTTGGGTTTCAGCGAACTTACTTGTTCGGTACAAGAATTTTTGCTTTCTGTTGTAGGTTCCAAGGTAATAGCGTAGTTTAACCGTAATCAAATTGAAAAGTTTCAGGAGCTTTTTCTATTTGCTGTGGTTGGGGATTTAAAAAAGTAATTTTTGTTCACAAGTTAAAAAACACATTTATCAAGACTAATTGAAAATTTTCTCCTTTTTCATCTTACACAGATGTAGTGGAAGCATTTAAGAAACAAACGAGTACAACTGAAAGTTCAGGTAAACACAGTTTTTTGTTACACAAGTTCGATTTTAACAAATTTTGCAAATGCCGTACGTGAACCCGTAAAAGAACGAAATTTAGCGTAATTACACAGGTGAATATTGAAATTCCTGCGTAGTAATTGGTTAGAAAATTGTCGTAAATCTCGATATTCACCTACAGGTGAATGTAACAGTGAAGGCTCAGAAGTAAAATGGCGGGTATCTTTGTAAATGTTACCGAGGAGATTTTAAAAGTGAATATTCACGTTTGTAATTTTACTAATTAAATTCGTCTTGGGGCTTATTTTACAATATTCACCTTGCCTTCAGCGAATAATTGTTAAATGTCAGAACATTGGCTTTCGTCGATGTCGGTACATTTTTTCAGGTACATAGGTAACCTTTTGGCCGGAAAATGTCTGGGCTAGTTATAAACCAGTGAATGAGAGAAATTAGTAAGTTTTTAGTTTAAAATATTTCTCATATCAAATTGTTGTAAAACAGTAATATTGCTTTGGATATTATGAATGTCGTGCATTGATATTATTCATGTTCTATATAGAAGCCCACAATCCTTCTTAGTTCCTTGGCCTGTGGTCGATCATGATCGCTCTCTACAGTACACTACTCTGTTTTGGTGTGTTACAAACTTGCGGTTTATCATACTATATACATGCGAGTTAAAATTGCACTGCCTCCGAAGACATGATTTTTGAGAAAAGCCGTGTCCTAATGTGATTTCTTTCAATAATTGAATTTGAAAAACTAATTTCTTTCATAATTTCTTTTAGTGGTGTTCAGCCAACGATTGAAACATCGGCTTATTTAAAACAGATTCCGAAAAGTGTCATCCTTAACTTTTAATTCAAATAAAAAGAGAATAGACTAGCAGGTATATAAGGTAATATTTCGACCCTAAGCCTCCCCGTAGTGCCGGTATTATTTTAAAAGAGGAACCAGGGTAACAGAAAGATCAATTAAACATGGTCTGAAGTAAAAAAGAAGAAACTGTGTTACATTTGTTCACCCGAGCAGTAACTGACAGTTAATTATTCCTTAAGATCTTATGTTTAAGAAAAAGTCGCTGACAAATCACTGGACATGGGGCTTTTGGCACTAAAAATTCAAAACTTTTCCAGTTGTAGGATTTCTATATTAAGCCCTTTCCGACAAAACCAATGTATTATCTCAACACAGAATCCCGGCACTAACAGCGATATCCTTTACTCTGATTTCATTTTGGTTATGTCTGAAAAACATTTCAAAGACAGGTTGATGGTGATGTTCCTTTAAGTCGATATCATCCTGTTCCAAAGATTCCAAAGTATCTCTTTATGAGTACTATTCTTATTTTGACGTTTTGGTTTTCATCGTTACTATAATTACTCTTAATATTATTATTATAGTTATTTTTATTGTTATTGTTACTCTCATTGTTAATGTTATTGTAATTATTGTTATTATTACAACTCGCACACCCAATTAAGGACGGTGGAAGGGGTCTTAGCCAGCTACGGGCACCCAGGATTCCGCCAAATGAGGTCGCAACAGACATTGCATATTTCAGGGAACTCTTGGGTCAGGAAATTTTACCAGCCCTTACTCGCCCAACTTATCCAGTCAGTAAGGAGTAAAGGATGTACAGCGCGATGCGAATATCCAGTTTGACCTTAACAGTACTCTGTTGTACTTCCAACCACTTGAGGTCAGTTTAGGTGTCTCACTGCGTGGGTTAAGACTGAACGTTGTTTTATTCTTGCATTAGTGCTCATCTGTTTACGCATTTAGGGCTTCTTCATCGTCAACCAACTAAAGTCAGGGGCGTCAGCCAGCTGTACAGATTTTCTTCTAGTCCTTGGGCTAACAAGGCAGATTTGCCAACAACTTAACGTGGTGTACTTGCAGCTGTCAGCCAATTAAGGCAAGCTGAGGCTTTTCGATATCTGTCTACTCAGCTGGCAAACCTGGGGCAACACTCCCTACGCCATCTTATCAAGTCCTGCTAGTTTTATAGAGGTCACTGGCTCCGGGTCAATGTCCTGCTTACCTATCTCTGGTTTTATCTCGGAGTTTCCTTCGAGACAATTTTCCATCCAAGGCTAAGGAGTTTTATCTACCTTTGGCTAAGGGGTTGTTAGCACTTGCCAAAGGTGCCACCCCGGACTCTGGTGGGCGGGAGCGTCCACATTCCCGTAGTAGGGTGAAGCTGTGCTTGTCCTACTCCAGTGCCCATATTATTATTATTTTTCTATTAGCCAGTTCATATTCTGGTTATTATTCCCTCCCACCAAATATTGCTAGGCGGTAACCGAGGTACATGTGTTCCCATTGGTTCACACTAAGGCTGACGCACTTCGGCTATACGTTCACTACTGTGGCTGTATCACTCCGTAAAACACTTTCCTAATTATTGTTTGCTCCTCAGAAAGCACCGTCCGCTGCATTGTGGTGATTATCCTAATCACACTGTCCTCATCTCCAATAATCTTTCTCACTGCTCTGGTTGCATCTTCGCCACCACCTCCCAGGCATCCAATTTTTACCGGCACCACTTCTACTTTGTACCTTCTCTTTTCTCTGGTTCCAAATGCCAGCTACTGATACTTCTGTAACTTCGTTCTCGTCGCTCCCTCTATGTTCTGCTTTTGGGGGCATGACATATCCACTAAGCAGATCTTTCTCACTTTCTCGTCCTCTAATGTCAAGTCTGGTCTGCGTGCAGATCTGGTCTTTCACATCCTATGCTTGAAGTCGCAACACAACTTGAGCCCGTTCCCCTTTAGAACATGGCCTTTCTCTCATCTAACAGTGTACCATGCTGTCTTCTGCGGTGTGATAATTGTGTTCAACCACACACGGATCTCATTCTCCTGCCCTGCAAACACTTGACTTTGTATACCCTTCTCCTTATAATCATTCTTCAACTTCTCTGTATACCCGTTCTGCATTCCTTTCTTCAGCTCCGCCCAGCATCCTGCCCATTCTTTCTCCACCGTCTCACCATCTTTCCAGACTTCTTCCTCCCTAAATTCAACCTCCACTCTAACTTTACGCAACGCTTGTTCTGCTTCCCTTTTTAAGCTCTTGTATTCGCTGTTATACTCTCTCTTCCAAGCAATCCTTATCCAGCGGCTCGTGCTACAAACCATGTACGTTGCCACCCGCACCTTTGTTTTCTTATAAACCTGCCGCAGGCTCTTCAACCTGCACCCTCCATCCTGCCTCTTCAAGTAGAGCCTCTCATTGCTTGTCTGTCGGCCCAGCATACCTCACTTGCGTAGAATATCCTTCACCAACATTTCAAGGTCATGTAATTCTTTCTGGGTGAACTGGCATACATTCATGGCGTAGGCCGCAACCGGGATGACTCTGCAATTGATCGCTCTCGTGAGATTCTTATCATACAGCTCAAGATCTACGAAGCTGTCCAATCTCTTTCGCATTTCTTCCTTGATTCTCTGGAATACTTACTCTTTGTTTATCTAGTTCCCCTGCTCTATTCCAAGGAATTTGTAGAAGTCATCCTTCTCTGGGTCCTGCGCCTCTGCCCTGTCTTGCAGTATAGTCAAGCCCTCGCCTTTAGTCATCTTACCTCTTCTCCGCACATTTCTTCACCCCGTACACTGCCCCTGTATCGTCGCTAACTTTCACGATTATCTCGTTAGCAGCTTCCATCTGTTTCTGACTTTCCTGGTTGGTCTTCAAGTCATCAATAAATAAGCTGTGCGTCCTCTTCGAGAGGCTTTCACGGGGGGCCCCATCCTATATTCCGTTGTTTCCTCCAAAAGCATTGTAACTGGGACCTCCGTCAGACAGAATCCTACCGGCAATTAACTGTCCCCTTGTAAAAAACCACATCATATTCTAATCCATCTACTCTGCACCTTGTGATTTCCAACATTCATCTCTAACCGTGTCTTCCGACTGCTCATCAATTTCCGTAGCACATTTATTAGTGGCCTAGGTACTCCCATCTAATCGTACACCATCATCATCCAGTCATGGTGAACTTTGTCGTACGCCTTTCTGTAGTCGTAAAACGCGACTGCCAGGTCCCTCTTGTGTTCTCTCACCTCGTCCATTATACAGTTATCAATAAGTAGTTGGTCAACCGTACCCAACACTCCTTCTGTGGCTCCTAGTTGTCCATCATTCCATATCGAGTTACATCGAGCATGATCTCTCATGTACCGTCTTATGATACCAGTGAATAACTTTTACGAAGTATTTAGACACGTTATCGGATTGTATGTTTCCTCAAATGACAAGTCCTCGGTCTTCGGTAAAAAGACTGTCCTGCCTAAAGTCACCCATTCCGGAATGCCCTCTGGATCTTAATTCAAGCTCTTCATTGTTCTTTCTAAAGTCTTAAAGGCTCCACTAAACTTCTTCCACCAGAAATTCTGGATTCCATCAATACCAGGCGAGCTCCAATTCTTCCTCCTCTTTATAACTTTCCCAATGGTTTCCTCGCTTATCTCGATATCCTGTACATCCCTGATCTTCTTTCTCAACTCCTCCTTGATTTTCTCCATCCACGGTTTTCAATAGTAATCTTCTCCTCCCACATGCCTCCCCAAAATTCCACGAATTTCTCCATTGCTGGGGGCTCACCCTTAAATTCTTTTGTATTATTCACTCTCTTGTGGAAAACCCCTCCATCTGTTACAAACATTGCGTTACTTTTTCTTCTCTTCCTCTTCTCCACTGCTTTCAGCAATATCAATTTCTTCACTCTCAGTTCATCCAACCACTTCTCCGAGTCCTCCACAAACTGCTGCGTGCCTGCTGATCCTCCTTCTACATACTTCCTCAGTTCTTGTGAGATCCTCACTTCTTTCCTCGTTGCTTTTCTTTGTGTCCTTCTGCGATAGAGCTCATTATTCACTCTTGCTATTCTCTGTCTTAGTGTCTTAATCTGGTTGCATAACCTCCTTTCTCTTCTATTTCCATCTCCGTTCAATTTCCTTTCTATGCCCGGGACTCTCATCTTGGCATTCAATTATCTTGCTTTTGCCCTTCCCATGGCATAAACTGCATCTGTGATCTCCTCCAACTTATTGCTGCTTTTCAGGTATTCGCCAAGTATCTTATTTGTACACTTTGCAGTTTCTGGAGACAGTTTTTTTGAGTTTCGGAAGTCTGTTCCATTCATTGATGTTGGTCGCATTTGCTGGTGTTAGCTGCGCTATCTCAGCTGTGAAAACCTCTCTTAGTGCTTCTTCTCCCTCTGTCTCAGCTGCTTCATCTGCTTCTGTTCCTCTATTGGGTTCCTGCTTCACTTCCTTCTCTGACACGCCTACTACTCTTGCTGTCTCCTACAATTCCCCATCCTCAACTCCTGCCTCAGGTTCCCTCCTTCTCACGCTCCTAATTTCTTTTTTTCACCAAGACAAGGTTCGCAATCTGTTTCTCCTTCGTAAATCTAGCAGCATTATCTCTCGACTTTTGATCTTTTAACTTTATCCCAAACTCCCGTTCTCATCTATCACCTACTCTCTTCACGAAACTAAATCCACCTTCCCTTTCCTCCGTATCTATTTCAACCAGTCGAACCTTGCTGTCGTCCAGTGCATACTCTCTGGTGGTGCCTCAGACTCAGGCACTCAGATCGTCCTTGTAGCTGACCCATTACTTCCTCCTCTAATTTGAACCTCCTGGCATTATCCACTAGGTTCTGGGCTGAGACAGTTTTCTTTGTCAGTGCTTCATTTGACCATCTCTTTTTAACACGTTTCATGAATCCGCTTCCTCCCTCTCTTTCCTCAGTTTCTATCATGACGAGTAGTACTTTCTCCTGCAAAGTCGACTCCAGCGTCTTCCCTCTCCCTTAGTTGCTTATAGGTGCTCTAGTAATATTCTCATCTTGCACTGCATTTGTTCGGTCCAGAGCAGGCATGTCAAACATGTGACCCGCAGACCGCATGCGGCCCTTCATAAAGTCAAATGCAGCCCTCGACAATTAAAATTTTATTGATTTTCCGTCTGTATTACGACCCGGCGACGCTGAGCGTAGGCTGCGCGTGTCGTACACGTGCTGTACCTGCATAGCACGCGTACGTTTGCAGGCCCTTATGCGGCCCCTGTGACAATATGTATTGGCAATGTGTCCCATAGGCACTTTTCAGTTTGACATGCCTGGTCTAGAGCATCTACTTCTAAAGTTATAGGTCGATTAATGATTCCACATTCCAGCAGTTCATATATGGACTACCAGTAAACTTTACATGCACGGGAATGGTCAGTCATCCTGAAGTTGCCCGGCTCATCAGGTGAAGTATTTCTTACACAGGTCCACCTCTGTGAGTTGTACGTACGCGACTTCCTGTCGTGTCGGCCTCCGTTCTGGCATCCCCTCAGCACATGACTCCACCTTGGGATGAAGGGTTTTGCTGTCAGGGTTTTCTTTCCCTTAGAAGGTTGCTATACGCTAACAAGCTCCTTCCACCCGGTTTTCCTGCTAGGGTTTCCTTATAATGAAGTTTTCCCTCTCCTAGATGGGTTGACTTCACCACTACTTAAGAGCCCCATCTCCCCTTCCTGTAGCCGTAGGTAAGGGGGCTTGAGGGTCCTATCACT